>JAKSZP010004425.1:0-70698 GCA_022478985.1 Massospora cicadina
CTGCTTCCGTTGTGTAAGAAAGCTTGAGTACCTGTTGTTGTGGAAAGGTTTGATGCTGCGGAATTTGCTAAATTCCATCCCACAATTGCATCCATGTACAGGACCTTATTGATGAATATCAAAAACGTTTATTGATTCTTCAGGGCTTAAGGCTAGACCCCTTTTCACCACTGTTGTAGATTTCACTTCTTCCAGTGGCTGGTACTTGTTGAACAGATTTAAAAAGTTGAGTTGCAGTTTTAGATTTTATGGAAATAATAGACCATCAAATGTTGTTATTTAGCATAATCTCTATAACTTAGGACAGGAGTCTGTATTCTTCTGTCACTACTTATATTATGGCTACCTTCCTTATGATCTCCCTGATTAATATAGTAAAGCTCATAGACTTAATACTCAAAAAGTATAGAAATATAGATTTTTAATTAGATACTGTTTTAAACTACTAACTAACTATCCTTCTTTTGCCTAAAATTTTTTTTATAAAAATGGTTACTTCTGATGATAGATGCATTTTTGCTCATGGCTCCTCTTCTTGCACCACCTAATAAGTGGTTTGTAGTAAGGTTTTGGAGGCTCTTTTCCACATCTGAGGCTTTCTGCTGCTTAGTTAGCTCCACCTCTGTGGTTGAATTCCTTCTGGCGTAAGGAAATAGCTCTAAGATAGCACCTCTCTGATGCATCTTGAAAATGCTAACTTGCCAATTCTCTGAGTATTGAATTGCAGTGCCCACTCAAATCAACCCTTAATTAGAAATTAAATTAATTATATCCTGATTAACACTGAAATCTAATTTTGACTTAATCCATAAGGCCCCAATAATGGGTCATTAAATCGTTTTTCTATTGAGCGTAATTGTAAGACCACAACTCCCCAGTTCTTTATGCAGCTGTATATATTTTTATAAATTACAAATTATAATATGATATATCAGATTTAGTAACTTGGACAAAGCTAACGTTATTATATCCAATCTATATTATTTTTGATAATTATTCTGATCCAGTCAATCATTTAGCAGCTACCATAAAGCTTGCTCCAGCCCACAAAAAATCTCCCTGGCTGATGCCCCTGGAGGAGGGGTGGTGCTTCAAAAGCTGTATGGTAATGTCATGTCTCATCAATAATTATGGAACAAATTTAAAGACAAGGAGGAGCGTACTTGATCCAAAGGCACAAAGTTGGCCGCCCTCCCTGACCTGAAGCATACCCTAAACCAGCAATGGGTATGGGCAAAGTATGCTAGGTTAGATCTAGTGGTTTGCGCGATGGGCCATCTGGCATTACCTCACTAGCGCTAAACTTTACAAATTAATCAACCAAAAAAGATGGATCATAACTTTTGATTAAAGAATGGGACTTTAAGTTTGTTTTATTTATAATATTTCCTAGTTATGCTATATTCAATTTCAGTCTTAAACTAAGTTTGGGCTTATACAAAGTCTGGTATTAATCAGAATGGCAAGTTGATCCAATTGTCAAGATTTTACACATTCTCTCAGTGAATTGATGATGGACTACCTCCATTATAGTCATTTTCCCTTGATCAACAACCTTATTGGTTTTATAATAACCCATAAAATATTTTATCTTCAAAAAAACATTTATACGGCCTTTATTTAGATCTCCTCAGGGGAATATGTTGTGATTTGGTCTGACCAACCGTTCAATTATATTAGTATTTTATTTAAAGATTTATTCTAGACAAAGGAATAGTTTCTTAAACCTTGATGCTGATATTGATCTTACAAATTGATTTACAATAGATCTCCTTGACTTTGAGGTTAATCTGACAAATTAAAAGTTGATGTATTAACCTGCTCACGCGCCCAAGTTTTTATATGTAGCTAGTAATTAATTTTATTTAGTTACTATTGATTTACTTTGGGCCATGATAGGAATACCTACCAAGGAACATATTCTTACCACTCTGCCAGAAATATCCCCTAAATCAATGACTATTTATTTATGACGCCTACTGGCTTTATAAATGAATCTTTTATTATATTCTCTCCCATGCCCCGCAGGCATAAAAACAATCATCAAGGGGTCTCCCCAAAAACCAAACCAATTATATTTACCATTTTTCACATTACCTATGCACTGCTTGTCACATTACTGTAAAGTTAATTATTATGAGAATGGAAAATTAAAGTGATCTTAATTGTACCTTTTTTTAAGCTATGGAATAAGAACCTTAGATGCTAAAGTAAATATCATATTATTTTTAGTTATTGTCCTCATAAAGTTACTTTGTTTTATTAAGAAAAAGAATGACCTTTGAAGTTGTAAGTCAAGCCAAAGCACCTATCACAGCATTTGGTGCTCACTTTAGGGGCCACTTTTGGTACCCTTTCCTTATCTATAAAACTCCAAAATGTTATACTCTGAAAACCTTCAGGGGTGAACCGCCGTATATCCCATATGATGTGCCCAATAATGGGGAGGGTCTGTCAAGTGCTGGTCTTATGGGCTACTTGCTGATTCATTTTAACTCAATGAAGAAGCCCTAAGTCTCCACTCTGCCTTAGTGGCCTTGATTTAATAATAGATGGGGCAGTTACTATTGCAAACTCTGGCAGAAGCTGAATAGTCTACAAAGTTTGGTTCAATCCTAAGGCCAAGAATTACGTAAGTTACTTCTCAGTCGGATAAGTCAGCCTAGTAACAGAAGAAGGCTGAACAAAAATTCATGGAGGAATGGCAGCTCTCTGCTAGCATAGTAAAGCAACTCCGCTAGAGCCTTAAAAAGTCACCTTTAAACGTAGACAAGAGAATTTCCGAGCCAATTCGTCAGATTCTAATTTTGACAATTCTATGAATGAAGTTGAGGGTAATGTGCCCAGCGTATTAACTCCTGTACATCTATCAGATGCTACCGCTAGCCCTGCCATGGCGGCCGCCACTTTCATAAGATATAAATCTCTAGTTACTCTAGCGCCTTCTCCTTCAGTTAACCCACTGAACCTACCCAAATTTGATAGACATGAAATATCCATACCTTCATATGGATTTTTAAAATCACTATGTGAATACCAATTATCATACTAAACAGGCCACGATGATGGAGGTGCTGGACCATTATAGTAAGAAGTTAGCATCGCCAAAAATAACTGAAGTTGTTATGTCATATGATAATACCAAAATCATTACCATTGATGAATTTGGTGGAGCAGAACGGATAATAGATAAAAGACCACCTTCCTATCTAATAGCTTTAAAGTTGGCGAGGAAGTGTTAGACTTTGCAGATTAGTTTCACTATAAGGCTCAAGTAATTTATGATGACCAAGTTCTGAGTCGTTGTGATGCTCAGATCACTTTCCGCCATGCCTGTGAGCCTCACATTGTATTGTATCAGGCCATGCTATTAGTTTTAAATTTATAATACTACCATTACTGATATGGTGGATTACCTCCAGTACTGCGCCCTTACTTTTGGAACTCCAAATACCAAGGTTTTTTTAAAAAAGTTGAGTCTTTGTCTGCTGACTGTGACCACCAACAAAGATTTGGGAAAAGCTTTGGCAGAGTAGAGAATAATATTTTACATATGTCAAAGATTCCAAATTCCCAATTAATGACCTAAATTTAATGGAACGCTGCATCGTTGGTGAAAAGTCCTTTATATTATAACAACCAAGTTTGCTATGGTTCCACAGCCACAGCAAACCACTAATTCATTTATTTATCTGAGTCAAGAAGATACTTTAGACATTCACACTCCCATAAGCCCAGAGAATTATACTCAATGTTCTTATGTTAAAATTAGCATGTACAATGCACCAGTTTGGGAAATCATGGATAGTAGAGCCCTCATCAACATAGTTTTTTTCAGCGTTAATAAAGAAAATTGGATACTAAACCCAATATGGAGCATTACAAAACATATGGCACTGCGGGCCCTAATGGCACAATTCACTAGAAGCATATACCCTTGCGCTTGTGTTTGGTACTTGAGTACTGTATGCTCCCGCCAATAATTTCTCATGGCAATTTGAGATACTTATTAGGACCTCTTTCATGAGAAAAATGAGCTTAAAGCCAACTTTGAAAACGATTATTTGGATGTAGGGGGACATAATGTTTCATTATGTTATATTAAGGAGTCTCCCAATTATTAATGTGGCCTGATGATCACAGTTACTGTGGATATTGGTGAACACACCAAGGTTGCAATGCTGATAAAAGATGAGGATGTGACGGATTTTTCATAGATCTGTACCATATACTAGGTGACAACGTGTATACTTTGCCCTTGAAGCTGCCTGAGCTGAAGAAGGTAGAATCTCCTCCCCAGCTGGATTCCACTTCTCAACCTTCCTTAACTATAAATGTTAAGTACAAGGAGGGAATATTTCTATCAGCTATAAAAAAGGCTGCCAACATACTTTAAAACTGCCCCAGAAATTTTTAAAGTCCAACGGAATAAAACTTCATGCTGGAAAAGATTGCACTACTAAACCAGGACATCAGGCCTTCGTTGGAATGGATATCACTCTTCATATTACTAAAGGTTATTATGGTAATATTCTTTTGCCAATTTTTAACACAAAAAGGATCCTGCTGTTGTCTCTGGTGCCATCTATCCTTACCAGAGAGAAATTAAGGTGCCTTTGGAGAACATCTACACTTACCCAGTGCAAATCCAAAAGCTATGAATAATTGCTAATGTTTATGTGCTTCCTGTCCTAACGACCTCATCTTATTAGTTCCATCTAACCCCACTTCATTCTGTGATTAAATGTTTGGTCAAGTGAGGTATATGTTGTGATCAGGTCTGGCCAACCATTCAAATATTTTAAAAATTTATATAAATCTTTATTCTTGGTGAATGATTTGATTTCTTGGGCTTTGACGCTAATATTAGTCTGTTGAAGTTCTTTACAATGGATCTCCTTGATATCAATATTAATCTGCCAAGTAAAGTTACAATGGATTACTTTGCCCACATGCCCACTTTCTTTATATACAGCTAGTAAAGGATAGGATTAAGTTACTTTCAATACACTCTGGGCCACAACATAAATACCTACCAAAGATCAAATTCTGACCACCCCACCAGCAAATTACCAAAATCACTAACTATTGATTTACAAGATCTTCTGGCATCATAAATCAAATACCTTTTTATTGATATTATATTTTCTCCCTTGCCACGCCGCATGAAAACAATGTCAAGGGTTTCCCTAAGACCAAGCTAATAAATCTACAATTTCCAGAATAACTATGCACTGCTTGGTACTCTACTGTATAGTTTATTATGTTAAAATAAAAAATTAATGGGAGTTTTTTTACACAGCTTATTTTAAGCTACTCAATAAGAAATCTTAGAGAATAAAGTATTTATCATCTTATTTTTAGGGTTACTGTTACCATATAGTCCACTTTATTTTATTAATAAAAGTAACGACCTGTGCATTTGTAAGTCAAGCCTAAGCGCCAATTGCAACAAGCTCTCAATCTATATAGATGTCAGAACTTTCAGTGTTGTTTTTTTCTTAGGTAATGGTTATCGCTCATAATGTTTGGGTAACTATTTTTCATCCATTCTCTGGGAACAGTAAAATTATAGACACTCTCCTGACAATGAAGTACAGAGAAGATCAAAAAGGCTTGATCTGACTAGGGTTCCAATTGAAGGAGTTTCTTTCTTAAAGAAAGTACAAGGAGTTCCATCAGGTAATCAAGCCTAGGGATAAATATTTAGTAATTTCAAGCAATCTAAATACTAATTGAATCCATCAGACTATAGGGAACTACAGTTTTTACTGTTATGACCTTATCTGAGATAGGTTGGATTCTTTGTTTCATGACATTGAGCTAAAGGAACTCTATTTTCAGCTGAAAAAGTGCACTTGGTAATTTTTAACTTCAGCGAGCTTGATGACTCCAATTAAATGCTTATAATAGGTGTTCTATATGCCCATTATAACTTTCATAAACACTTTAATATTTTTAAGAGACACAAGAACGCATGACAATTAAAAATTACCAAGATCTATCCATCAGCATTTTTTCATAGCTGGAGCATTGCATAATCTGAGACATTTTGTTTGTCTTAACAACCCTTATTAGTGATTATTCTTACTTAACTAACTCTTAAGGTGTAAGCTCATTCTGTCCATAACCACTAGCAAGATCCATGGCCAAAGATATAAAGTCCCAGAAATTAGGCGAAGAGATTTATTGATATGGGGTAGAGGGTACAATTCTAATTGGTCAATATTGTGCTTTTTTGTATTCCAACACCCAGCGGCTGCCTCCTTTTTTTGACCAAAAGTAGTGGCAAGTCCCTGGAACTTTGGGATAAAACGTTTGTCCCAGAATTTGATAGCTTTTTTTCCACTGCTACCTGATCTTTTTTGGCATTTATTTTTTAAGTATTAACAAGCTTATATGAGTGGTGCATCTCATGCTTCAGCGTAGTGAAAAATTTTTCATCTTCACAAAGTCAAAATGGTGGTAGAGAAAACCTTGGCGCACCTACCAATAGTTCCTTGACCTTCTTCCATTGTAATCGGCAAATCCTTCCTAAAAGAGGTCTATATCACAGATTTTCAGGGGGTTTACTAGGAAAAAGTCACGTAAGCTCCCAATGTCATAGATTTTAAAAACTTTGTATATAGGCAATAGGCGTACATAGGCAATAGTGATGTTGGTACCCATTATTTAAGCGCTTTTTATAAAGGTTGGCCAACAATGTTTATTCCTGCTTAAACGGGGCAAAGCACCCCAAGCACATAAGCACTTCTTTCATTAAGAGGTTATTAACTTTGCAGATCCCCTAGAAGTTCTATTAAAATGATCAAGTGCATTAAGGTGTTTATTAAAAAAAGAATTTTGGAGGAATTGGAATATGTTCTGTCGCATATAGACATTTTTCATAGATATCAGCCTTTAAAGAGGCAAATGAACATGAAAGCCTTGTACATGACATTCTATGAGCTCAACCATATTGTCATTCTTTCATATGAAAGTCTTTTCTTTGATACCATACTTTTCCATTTTTATGCGTTCAGCATAAGGAGACCTAGTATACCATCAATTTAAAAAATCTGTAAAAATTAGTTTACAATGGTGGTAAAATTTTAATTACTTTTATCACGTTTTAGCAAAATCACAGCTTAGATTATCTAAAACAACTTATAAAGTGACTAGAATAAAATTTTTTAAAACAGAGATAAAGTGAGAAGTAAGCTTTAATGGATAAGATACCTTATGGCCAAAATTTATATTCATGTAATTAGGTTAGGAGCAACTTTTATCCTCTTTGTTTTTACCATATAATTATTTAAGGTGGCCAACCTAGGGACAATACCACGCGGATCAATGATTAAATGGGAATTAAACAATTGGAAAGGAAATTAATCCTGATAATTTTCCATGCGCAGCGTTCTGATAGGCCAGGAACTCCATGGACTGCTTTGCTATTTGCTACATCAATTTGAGGCTGTTGAAATTGGAGCAAGGAATTAGACTTCTGGTAAACGTGTTATTGAAACACAAGAATTTTTTTTGCAAACAGTAACCTTGCTAAAACTCAGAAAATATACCCATTCTATTGGAACAGGGTTTATTTTAATCAAAAGAAATAGGAACATAATAGTATCAAATGCTGTCAGTGGCTTAACACCTCGCTTTGTGATCCTCTTAGTAGGCTTGTTCCAGGCTACATAAGAAAAGATCTCTTTTTGGATGAATCCCACTTATTTATTCTTTTATCAAAAATAGTTATTTATTGTTGCAATTTATGGCTATTATAAGCGCCTAAGAATGGCAAAACAGATAATTTTTATTTAACTGAGGTAAGCCGACCAGGGGACAGACATTACCAAATATATGTGAAACTAAGAGAATAACTAAGAAATATAGAAATTGGGCACCCCAGGGTACTCAAGTTACCCCTGTTGCCAGCGGGACTGCCAGGTATGGGAGGGGTTGGTGCACTACTCTGAGGGGTTTCCCCTGCTATGGAGCAGGTGTGAAGGAAAGGGTCTGTGTGGAGGAATCAGAGTGGGAACCATGATTCTATGAGCGCTTTTTGTCTTGGTCTCATATATCCATAGAGCCAGGCTTGGAAGTGCTCTAGTAAGTGGACATGTAATCTGTTAATAATCCCATGAATGGTTGGGACCGTGCCCTTGAACGCATCTAATGCAATTGTTTGTATTGTCCACATTGCAATGGGTATTATTAGGGAGCGAAGTGTAGATGGGATTGGTGACTTGATCTGGAGCGCAAAGATACTCTTTGATATCGAGAATTCCTGTTTGCTTTGAATCTTGAGCAGGCGTGTGACTTCCTGCCATATAGCTTTGGTTGGGGGGCATGTTTCTAGGCGGTGATGTAGGGATCCCTCCCCTCCACATACTGCACATGTTTTGTGGAGGGAGTTGGAGCGGTCCACCATCCTATAGGTCCTTCTCAAACAGCGCCAGGCGTTTGCTCTTATCCTTGGTTGTAGGAGTGGGTGGTGTGTCATTTTCCACATCGCTTTCTGTGTGGTTAAATCATAGGGAATGTCCAGCATATCTAGGTATTCTATCCTAGCTATGCTTGGGGTTGTTGCAAGCATATCCCTCTGGGGGTGGTTTTCTGGGTTTCTTAATTTGAATTGGGGGCTGGGTCGTCCCCTTCCCTGTATAGTACCCATGTTCTCTATGGTCCATCCCATACGGCGGATAGTTTGGAGGATATGTTTGAAATGAGGGGAGGTTCCATGCGGACCCGTTGCAGAAGGGTGTTTAGCAAGGTATGAAAGTAGTCTGGGTGAACTATGTAGGTTGGTTAAAGTGAGCGCCTGTGCAAAGTTAGTCCTTGCTGCTCTGGACCAATGTTGTTGCGGGAGGTCTGGAGCAAGGATTTCCTTTATCCAGGTACCTAGGATGTGATTGGCATGGCTCTTAAAATCCATTAGTCCCATGCCTCCGCTTGAGCGTGGGCCAAATAGTGTTTCCATCCGTATAGGAGGGTGAGAGCCAGGCCACAGCCAGCCCTGGATAAGCGCGCGAATTGAGGTTATAAAGGTAGGTGAGAAGGCTATTGCATGGGCCTGGTACCACAGTATTGGGAGGATGAGCGAGTTAGCAACTGTAACTCGTCCTGTTAGTCCTGAGGGTTCTTCCCTTGAGGGAGGCGACGCGTTTGGATACCCGTTGTAACAGGTTACTTTCCATTGTCTCATTAGCATATCCCCCTGATTCTAGACAGATTCCAAGGTGTTGGACAGGAGTGGTGGTGGGAGGTGTTGCAAAGGGTAATATAATTGGGTTTTTTCTTCGAGTGTTAATGTGAGGTTCTGATGTTGTGGCCCAAAGGTTTGTGTATTTGCCTAAGAGGATGATTTCTGTCTTCCTTTTGAGCGATGCATTGCTCACCTTGGAGTATTCCTCTAGAGTGTGTTCCAGCTGTCAGGCATCTTCATTGTCTGCTATACCTGCTACGCAGTCTTCTGCAAAGGCCAGTATCTTGACTGTTGGTTGTCCTTGTGCGGTTATCCCCATGAGACGTGAGTCAGTTACTCGGAGGAGCGGGTCAAAGCTGAAATTGTATAGCGGTGGGCTGAGGGGATCCCCTTGTTTGAGCCCTCTGTGTGGTTTAATCTTGCTTGTTAGGAATCCAGGGCCGCATACAGCCATGGTTGCAGATTCTGTTAGGAGCATCGCCCATTTTATGAATCTTGGTGGGAGTTTGAAGGCATGTAGACATTCTTTTAGGTATGGCCAGCTAACACGGTCATACGCCTTTTCCTGATCCAAGAAGACCAGGGCACCAGTTGCTTTGGATTGGCAAATATTTGCAACAGGGTGAATGTTGTTCCATATTGATCGCCCTGGTATAAACCTAAACTGGTTGGGTGATAGGACGTCAGATGCAATTGCGCCTAATCTAGCTGCTAGAATTTTTGTTAGAATTTTTGTGTCAGTGTTGGAGAGTGCAATTGGGCGCTAGTTGGCCAGGTCCAACTTGTCACCCTTTTTATACAAGGTTATAACGTAGGACTCATGGCCTCCTGGTAATAGCGTGTTTCCAACATACTCTGGTTCATTGACGCCAATAGGAGGGGGGCAATTTGTTGAAAATATTTTTTGTAAAATTTGTAGGGTATACCATCAGGCCCTGGGCATTTCCTACATGGTGCACCGCGAATTGTTTCCCAAAGCTCCTCCCTTGTGATAAGGGATAGTATATTGTAATTTGGTGGTGTACTTTGTATCTTGGCAGTTTGAATAAATTCTTTAATTTTTTGTGGATCTGTTGGCATATCGCGATATAATTCAGTGTAATAGCGGTGTACTTCCGCCTTGACCTCCTCAGGGTCAGTTGCCACAGTGCTGTTGGTCTTGCAGACCTGTGTGCATGTGGGCTGGTTTCCGCGGGAGTGGAATTGGTGGAAAAAGTATGTCAAACAGGTTTCGCCTTCCTTTATGAACTTACCTTTGTTCAATACTTTGATTCTGTGTTGGTGTTCAAAGATGAGATTGTTAAGTCGGGCTGAAATTTCTGCCCATTTGCGTCCCCAATTAGGGCTATAGCCAGATCTCAGAGTATTTATTTCCAGGTGGTCTAGTTCTGCCAAGGTACGCTTGATTGTGGCTGTGTCCACGGTGTACTTGCATGATGCAATATGTCAGGTTTTGTTGATTAAATCTTTTTGAAATTTTCCCATGTTCCGATGGGATCTGAAGTGAATGGGGCTGTAAATTCTGGGTTTGTAGCCTTGTTTTCAACCCAGTCAGATATCTCAAGCAATCTTATATTTTCTAGGTGAAGCTTTCTCCAAGGCGACACCTGTGTGTGGGATTGGATTGGCGCTAACTGCACTGTAACTAATCGGTGATCAGAAAAATTGATCTTTTTTGTTGTAAATTTAGAGATTCTTGAGTGGTGGGATTGTGGGATGAGGATGTGGTCAATATGACTCATTGATATGAGCAGTCCCTCACGTATGTTGGGTCTTGTCATATGGGGAAGGATTGGTGAATTGGGAGGAAGAGCATCCTGTAAGCCAAGAGATGCCTTCATTGTGCGATATTCAATGTGTCCAGGTGGGTTTCCCCTGGGATTAGGCCTTCAATATATATTGGGGTTATCCCAGCAGTTGAAATCGCCTAACATAGTGGTATCTGGTGGGAGGGTGAGAGTAGGAATGTTTTCAAAATATTGTTTTCTCTCAGTTGCAGTGCACGGTGTGTAGATACATGCTAACAAAATTATTTCATCTTGGCATGTGATTGTTGCTACCAGGACTTGACCGTGCAAGTGTGATGATGAATTTGTAATTTTGAATTTTTTGTTGTTTTGGACTATCACTCCACAGTGAGATATCCATACTGATTGTGATGGTGCGACCCTAGTTGACCAGGATTCTTCTTCCCCTTGTAGGCAGTGGGTTTCTTGGATGGCCAAGATGTCTACAAGAGGTTTTTGCAGGAATGTCAGCTTTTTGGCTTGGGGCGTATGAGCCCTGGCTCCGCGATATTTAATGTCCCTATTGACAGTGAGGTGCCCGCAGCGCCTCAGGAGCGGTTGGGAGGACCCTCTGGTCCTATCCCACCGCAGCTCATTTTGGCCATGCTCCGCGTCTGTACTCCAACTCTTTCACTGCCATTATTGGTTCCCTTGATCTGACCCAATGATTCAAGGGAATTGCGGTTTTTTTGCATTTGCATCAACTTTTCCTGCACAGGTCTCATGTTGATTTGATGCGGGTTGTTGATTGGATTTTATATTTTTGAGGTTCAACTTTGTTGCATTGTGCACCGCATTTTCACCCAAATTGCGGTTGCATTGTTCCTCAGTATGTGCATGACTGATGACGCTTTGTGGCTCAGTCTGGTTACTGTGAAAATTTTCGACCTGGGCATATTGTTCTGATTGGTTGGTTCAGTGAATATCTGAAATATCCTCCTAAATTTGTCCGTGGTTAATGACAGATTCCACGTGTGCCGCCGCTTCAGCCGCTGCTCTCTTGCGGGCTTTTTGTGCTTCTTTACGCTGTTTACTTGTAACTGGGTCCACGATGGAGTATAGTCCATCTTCACCTTAGCGGAATGGGTAGTGGCCATCAGTCATTTTGGCGAAGTTTTCATTATCTTC
Source organism: Massospora cicadina (assembly GCA_022478985.1). Lineage (NCBI taxonomy): Eukaryota > Fungi > Entomophthoromycota > Entomophthoromycetes > Entomophthorales > Entomophthoraceae > Massospora > Massospora cicadina. The sequence continues at coordinate 12,103 of JAKSZP010004425.1, forward strand.
GTCCATAGCTTCTTCTCAAAAATTATTTTCCATTAAGCCCTCTTTTACAGGGCATGCATGTTCCTTGTGGCCCAGTGAGCCACAGTGGTTGCAAATGGGTGGTGCGCGTTCCGGTGTAACTCAGAATACAGCCAATTGGCCCCCATCTGCAAAGTGAAATTCTGCTGTGCGGGGAATTCTGGATAAATCCTCTTCCACTTCTGGGAAGGGGTTGATTACAGCGATAGCTTTGCCCGTGCACTGGTTGGGCATTAAGCAAGATCGCTGTAATTCAAGTTGTTGGATTTCTCCATAGGCCACAAGACCTTTGTGGAGCTCCTCCTCGATTATCTTACAAGGAAGGTTGGTAGTAAGCGAGTCAAAGGAGATGATCAAAGTTTTTGCTTTGTTCCATCTGGTGCGCACGGTGCACATAATTTTTTTGCCCTCAGGGAGGGCAATTTCCACGCAGATTTTTGCTGCGGCATTGGCTTCATCAGCTGTTTCAAAACCAATATCAATCCAGCCGCGTCCCATGTTGTTGGTGGCTACGTACACCGCGTGAGGGAAAAGTGAGGGCTGTGCCTCACATGTTTTCTCCCACAGGGTTGATGACTCATCCCCATGGAAGAGTCTGATCCCATGTTCCACCTTTGACAAAGGTTGGTTGAATTGAATGTACATGTATTGCGCGTGCTTTACAGTAAATACCATAAACCCAGATGGTGTCTGAGTTTGCAATTTCTTTGCAGATTGGGTTCCTGGTCCCCCCTCCAGGGCGTTTCTTGCCCTTAGTTGCACCGTTAAGTGCACCGCTTGCCACAATGCTCACCCATGTTGTATTATTTTTGTTAATAAAGTCACCCATCTTTCCTGTGTGTGATTATCCAAATTTTTTGTTTGAATCATATCATAGTAACTAAAGTGATTGTTATTAGAAAGAAAAGCGCAAAACAGAAAATTAATATCTAAATTAGGACAAGAAAATGGCTAGGGCTCAAAGCATTTCAATAATAGTAATAATTTTAAATGCAATTGAGACATTGAAAGATAGCTTTAGTTTTATTATGACCCTATTATCAATTTTTATACAGAAATGCAGGGGAAAAATATAAAATTAAGATTAAAATAGTAATATGGGTGATCTGAAACCAAGGCCATGGGCTACAAATATCAGAAAATTATGGAAGCAAAAGTTGCATGGTGGGTATTAAGGATTAACTCCGTCACAATACTTTCTTTGTGAATGAAGAGCCTCCATCAATTTAATATTAGTATTCTTATGAAACTTTAGCAACTAAATATAGAAATAGAGGCTGTAAGGCAAGATAATAAACAATAAACAAATGAACCCTTTATCTATATATTAAACTAATATAACATTAAGTAATTAGATAAAAATTAAACAAGGCGGGTCAACCTTGGGACAAATATACCACACCAAGTTTTTTTAGCCTGCGCTAGTTTCATACCTGTTTTGATCAAAAACCAACCCAAAATGGAGCAGGAACCACCTCAATATGCTACCACTCCTCAACTTTAACTAATTAATCATTGCATAATAGATGGTTGTTTAAACCAATCGCAAAAGAGGCGTCAGTGCGTAACACCAACACAGTCACAAATTACCCACAATAAAGTTCATTAATGAGATCAAACTTGAGAGGCAGTGATTAAAAGTCCATACTCTACCAATGAGGCACCCTTCCTTTTTATGCACTATATTAGATCTATAGTTCATTCTTACTGGAGACCTTCTTTCAAATTGTTACAAAAAATATAGTCTGTGGAATATTAATGAAATCCTTGGGCCTACACATATATATTATAAAAGTAATGGTTAAAAATATAAGTGAATCAGGAATGAAATAAGGATAGGCAACTTGCTGTTCTTTGTTAATTATTTTCAATTATTATCCATATACTCCTCAGAGAAAAGGTTATAAGATTAGATGTTTTTTGATACATAATCTTTTAAGAAAATATTATGTTTATAACATAGAGAAAGAGGCTCTTTATATAAAAAGCCTTTTTACATCATCAGAATTCCACCAGTAACTTTTTTTGCTATGTGGCGTCAAATCTTAAGATAAGTCACTTCAGCTCATCCCATGCTCCATTTCTATAAAATTCATAAATCTGAGGTTGTTAGAATAGGGAGAGTAAAAGTAATACTAATTAAGAGGGTTGGGGGATCTTAATAAGAAAGTCTTTTATCTCAAGTATGCAAGTGAAGCTTAGTTTAGATAGTAAAAAGTGTAATTGCAAACCAGGATGGTATATGAGGGCATATACTATGGAGGCAATGGCGTTACTTAAAGTGACTCAATTTGAAGTAAAAAGGTTTAGCTCCTACATATAATTAATTTGCAAAGTCAAACAAGACTTCCATTTTTCTGGACTCATATAGCCATAATAGAATGCTTCTAGTTTGTAAAATTATTGTCCCTACCAAACTATTGGATTAAGCTCATCCTGACTTGTTCTCAGCTATGATAATCATTAAGGTTGAAGCCATATTTTTGAGCTTCGCTACTAAGGCATGCAGACAAAGGATATAATGTAAAGCATTTTTAGCTTCTTCCATTGCACTTCAAAAATATATAAATAGATGTAGGCTGTGCTTTCATTATTCAAGATATGTTTTATTGAAAAATGGCTTTAGAATATGGAATTATGGTAACTTAGAGAAGGTTGATAGCTTTGAGGCTCTGAGACCAGATTTAGGTTTCATTTCAGAATGTTACTTGCAGAACTTCTGGTAAAATTGTTGTCATATCATTTTAATTTATCTTGGAGTTCTTCTCAGTGATGTATAAATGTGGATTTAGGGCTTTCTGTGCCAAATTCTTTCTTGATTCCTGGAGATTATTGTGCTGGTTTTGTACTGGAGTTTATGTTATTAAATCATTCTCCAAGGTGCCACACTATTCTTAAATAAAAAAGGTTTCCATCGTTCTAGGGTTCAACTCCATAGTATCCAGTAATATGTATAGTGCTTATAAAGCAAGGGCCAAGTTATTGGGTTACCAACTAAGAGGATCTCATATTGCTAATATTTGGAATCCACATGGCTATGTAACCCCTAGAACACGGCTAGTATCACTTTTATCCAGGGGATCCTCATCATCTATGGGCATTTGATACATGGTATGGGTGGCCCATGTTGGTTAGGTGGACCCAAATGTCCAGAAGTACCTATAGAGCCCTATGAGTCTGTGAGGCTTAGGGCTATGGAAATTTTTTACAAAAGATACCATTTGACAGTGTTACTATATATACAAATCAACATATTAGTTGTAAAACTTTCTAGATCTAGTGGACATAAGAAGCTTTAGGTAGCTCATCAAGTTGTTGGAGGTTTGTCAGGGTATATTTTGCACATTAACCATAAATTATCGAGGCTTTGTTTAAATTCATACTAAAAATCTGTAATTTTTTAAAATCACTCAAGGAAATATGGTTTTATACTTAGTTCTAAAGACTTTGATTATACACAATAACCTTTAAATAACCCTAACTAATGTTAAGGAATCATAATAAAAGTATGATCCATTTTCATGGAAGGCTTAGATTAACTCCAGCTGACTAACCACCTCTCATTAGTATATTCTACATTTTGTAGATAAAATAGAATTTCAAATGCGCAGTGTGGCAAAGTTATTGGTCTGCCCCAAAGGCCAACTCACTGGTGAGTAGTTGAAAGTAAGAATCAAATATCTCATGGTATATAGAATAGAGAAAGCCTAAGCTTTTCTTTCCCGTAAAGATAATACTAGTTACTATGTTTCATTTTAAACAGCAATTTTTGATAATCACACAGGAGAGATGGGCGACTTCAATAAATCCCAATTAAATTGAGCGAAAGCCATATTAGGCAATGAACAAAACGGTGCTCCTGAAGGGCAAGAAACGCCTTGGAGGGGAGCTGGTAAACAATGCCACCAAGAAACCAAAAACTCAGGACAGCCAGGTTTGTGGAGTTCACCACAAAGCAAAATTAATACATGGATATCCAATATAACCAAACACTATTGAAGGTAGAGCACGAGCTCTGCTTTACCTAGGGTTTGATTCTCCAACTCTGTGGGAGAAAGTGGGCGAGTCACAGGCCTCCCTCTTCCACTATGTGGTGCATGTTACCACCCGCATAATCCCACACAGCTTAGATTGATTTGGGCTTTGAGACCAAAGAAGATGCAGACGCCGCTGCAAAAGTCTGTATTGAAGTTGCCCTCCCCAAGGGCAAATATATTGTGTGCACCATGCGCATCAGATGAAACAAAGCAACCATTTTGTTCATCTCTTTTAAATCACTCCCTACCACCCTTCCCCACAAGCAAATTGAGGAGGAGATCTGAGATGTACTTACCAACTACGGAGAAATTAAACAACCTGAATTATAGAGGTTTCAATTGATGCTGAACCTGTGCACAGGAAAGGCAATCGCCATGATTCACCTGCTCTCCAAGTTGATCACAGACCTCACAAGAATCCCATGCACAGCGGCGTTTAACCTCTCAGATAGGCATGTATCAAAGACATTCTGCTTCACACCAGAACGCGCACTGCCTATCTGCAACCAATGCACCGCATTGGGGCATAAAGAACATGCATGCCCCATGAAGGAGGACATCATGGCCTTAGACTTCTGTGATGACGCCTTGGACAAAGATGTCATAGAATTTGGCTAAATAGCTGACGCTAACCACCAATTCCAATGGGGAGAGGATGGGAACTACATCCTCATAGACCCTGTAACACCCAAATCATGCAAAATGATGAAGAAGGCCCGCAAGTAGGCAGTGGTCAAGGCTGCATCACTCACGGCTTCCTCCATCAACCCTAGTCAAATTCAGGAGAACTTGGTTGAAATCAGTCAATCCAACCATTAAGAACATACTGTCCAAGCTGAGTAGAACATGGAGGAAATTACTGAGCCAACCAATCAGAGCAGTATGCTCAAAATGAAAATTTTTTCAACAATGTGACTGAATCACCAAATGTATTAATCAAGTGAAAATAGCATAACAATTTAGCTCTACTATGGCAAAATGCGGGACCAAATTTGCACCCTGCAAACACAGAAACAAATCAGTGCACTGTATCAGACCACCATGACTTACGAGTGGAAAAATCTGCTTCAAACCCTAAAAACCGCAATACCTCAAGAAATCAACACAGGGAATGGGATTAGATGATGACACAGAATTACTGGCCTAACAACACGGAGCAGGGACAGCAAAAAGGGCGTTAGGGTTGAGCTTGGTGCCCTCCCAACTGCTCCTGAGGCGCCGCAGGCACCTCAGTGACACTAGGGATGCTAAATATTGCGGGATCCAGGGATCATGAATCCAATCCAAAAAGATGGATTTCCTGTGAAAACCCTCTGTAGATATCTTGGCCATCCAAGGAATCCACTGCCTACAGGGAGAAGAGGGATCCTGGTCAGCCATGGTCTCACAATCCCTATTGGTATGAATGTCACACTGTGGAGTGGTCATCTGAAATAATAAAAAAACTAAAAATCACGAACTCCTCATCATATCTTCACAGTTGCATCCTAATAGCAAAAATCATAAACTAAGAGGCCACAATTTTGATAGCATGCATCTATGCACTGTGAACCACAGCCAAGAGGAAACAATTCCTTGAACCCATCCCAACATTCAACCTCCCACCAGATACCATCCTACTGGGCGACTTCAACTGCTGGGATAACCCCAACATGGACCGATGGCCTAACCCCAGGGGATACCCACTGGGGCACATTGAGTTCCGTGCAATGAAGGCATCCCTTGGCCTACATGATACCCTCCACCATGGGTCACCACTCCTTCCCCACATGACCTGCCCCAACATACGTGAGGGAACGCTCATCTCAATGAGATGCATTGACTACATCCTCACACCAAAAACCCACTATTTGAACATGTCCAACTTCACAACAAAAAGATCAATTTCTCTGATCACCAACTCATTTTGGTGCAGCTCTCACCAACCCAAACTCCCACATAGGCATCAACCTGGAGGAAGCTAGACCCAGAAAACATAAAATTGCCTGTAATATTGGACTGGTTCAAACATGAGGGTATGAACCCAGAATTTACAACCCCATTCATTTGGATCCTATAAAAACCTGGCAAATTTCACAACTGAACTAATAAATAAGACTCGCCATCTTACCTCACGTAAGTACACTGCTGACACAGCCACAATCAGGCGCACCTTAGCAGAACTGGAACACCTCAAGCTCAACACCCCGAGATCCAGCTATAGCCCCAATTTGGGGCACAAATGGGCGGAAATATCCGCCTGCCTAAACGCCCTCAGATTCAAACAACAGCACAGAATCAAAGTATCAGGAAAAGGTAAGTTCATAAAAGAAGGCGAAACTTGCTAAACGTACTTCTTCCACCAATCCACACCCATGGAAACCAGCCCGCGTGCATACAGGTCCACAAAGGTGATGGAACTATGGCAACTGATCCAGCAGAGGTCAAGATGGAAGTACACCATTACTACACAAAACTATATAACAACTCCCCAACTGAACCCAAAAAATCAAAGTGTTTATACACACCACTGGAATACAATTTGCACCGCCGGACTACAGCCTCCTGACCTAATATTGCAGGAGTAGCTCTGGGACACAGTCTGTTGTGCACCACATATGAAATGCCCAGGGCCTGATGTAATACTCTACGAACTTTACAAAAAATACTTTAAGCAAATCGCCCCTCCTCTTAGCAGAAAATGAGCCAGTGTCTGCTGGAGACAAGCCTCCTGCCTTTTGGCCTGGACTCCTATGTCATAACCCTGTTTAAAGAGGGCGAAAACTGGACCTGGCCAACTGGCGCCCAATTGCACTCTCTAGCTCTGCTACAAAACTACTCACAAAAATTGTAGCAACCAGATTAGGCACAATAAGCTCTAAAGTCCTGTCACCCAATCAGTTTGGGTTCATACCAGGGCGTTAAATCTGGACAAACATACACTCTGTAACCAACATATGCCAGTCCAAAGCAACTGGAGCCCTGGTATTCTTAGACCAGGAGAAAACATATGACCGCTTTAGTTGGCCGTACCTGAAGGAATGCCTGAGCGCCTTCAAACTCCCACCTAGATTCATAAACTGGGCAATTCTCCTTACAGAATCCGCATCCATGGCTGTATGCGGCCCTGGATTCCTAACTAACAAGATTACACCACGCAGAGGGCTCAAACAAGGGGACCCCTTCAGACAACTGCTATATATAACTTCAGCTTTGATCCACTTCTTCGCGTCACTGACTCATGCCTTATGTGAATAACTGCACAAGGTCAGCCTACAATCAAGATACTAGCCTTTGCAGACGACTGCATAACTGGTATAGCTAACAACAATGATTCCCGCCAGGTGGAACGCACACTAGAGGAATTTTCATTGTGAGAAACGCTTTTCTTAACAAAAGTTATGGAAATAATGCTCTTAGGCAATTACACTAACAATTGCGCCACAACACCTATACCTCACAGCCCCCCACGAAGGAACAACCCTTTAATCCTTCCCTTTGCATCACCTCCTACAACCAACCATGTACGCCACCTTGGGGTATGTGGAGACAGGGGGTACGCCAAAGAAAATGGAGAACAATCTACTACAGCTGATGTCCAACCGCGTCGCCTCTCTTAGAGAAAGATCCCCAGGACTAATGGGGAAAGTAACAGTTGCCAACTCACTCATTCTCCCAATGCTGTGGTCCCCTCACACGCAATCTCCTTCTCACCTACATTTATATCCTTAATTTGAGCACTTATCCGGGGACGGCTGTGGCCTAGGACCCGGCTACCTGTATGGGTGGAAACACTCTTTGGCCCACGCTCTAGCGGAGGCATGGGCCTAATAGACATTGAGATCCACGCCAACCGTATACTGTGCACCTGGATAAAGGAGATTCTAGCCCTAGACCTCCCACAACAACAATTGTCCAGAGTGGCGAGGGAAAACTTTGCACAGGCGCTCAAACTATCCAACCCACACACCCGTCCTCCCTGCTTCATACCTTGCAAACCACCTCAACACAGCGGGCCCTCATAGAACCACCCTCACTTCAAACGCCTTCTCTGCACCATTCAGCACATGGGGTGGTCCGTCACAATCACAGGCACAAGTTAGCAAAGGGTAAATCCCAGAGCCCACTTCACACTAAGGAATCCAGAGGACCATCCCCAGAGGGACACACATGACATGTCCACATTCATTGCGAGAATTGACTACCTAGATGCTTTAAACATCCCATATGATCTCACAACATAGAAGACAATATGGAGGCTAACACATCATCTGCTCCTCCAGCCAAGGGTAAGAGCTAAAACTTGGCGTTGCTTCATAAGAACCTACAGAACAGCAAATCGCTCCAACTCTCTTCATTCAGAGTACGCAGTGTGGTGGGGGATGGCACCATGCACCACCGCCTTGAGGCATGCCCTCCATCTAGAGCCATATGGCGGGAAGTTGCGCGTCTGATAATAACACAAAATAACCAGGAGTTTTTAATCTTTAGAAGCCTCCTCGAACTCTAACTTGAATCCATGATACCACACACACTCCACTCCATGATAGTCACCATTAAAATGTGGACAATCCACATCATAGCACTGGATGCTTTCAAGGGAACCGTACCCACCATCCATGGGACAATCAGCAGATTTCACCTACACCTACTGGAACACTTTCAAGCCTAGCTATATGGATACATGAGGCCAAAGCAACAAAAACTTGTTGAATCATGGTTCCTAGTAAGTTCTGCATACAGACCCTTTCCTCCACACCTATTCCATAATAAGGGAAGCCGCTTAGGAGTAAGGCACTCAACTCCCCTATACTTGGCAGTACCGGCTGGCAACAGGGGTAGCTTGTCTACTCTGGGGTACCTAATTTTGTTATACTTCACCTCCCCCTATCCCATTACATATATCAGTATTGTACGTCCCCTGGTCGGCTTATCTCATTTAAATAAAAAAATAGAGGAAGTCTGGGATTGGTTAAATCAGCTATTGTTTATATCTATAAAACAGAAGCTGGTGATATGGGGAATGTACTTAAAATCTAAAGAAAGACCTTAAAAAGTATGAAGAAAACAAACCTTGTAATTCAAACACACTTTTAGCTTAAGGCTAAAACTCAGAATACTTCCACAAGGAGGTAGAACTAGTGGGCTGCCAAATATATCAATGGATAGCTAATGATTTAGAAGCTTCTATTTAAATAATTGTTTGCCAACAGAGAGATTATTTGCACAAAAGCCACTATAAGAAAATGGAGGAGATAGGCCTTGACCAATTTTCCAAGGTTGAGGATTTGATTATAGCCAATAAAACGGGAATACCATTTATAGTTATTTCTATAAATCAAGTATGCGTAAACTCAAGACTTAATACAAACTTATTAATTCCATTTTTAGTATTATCAAACTTAATTAATGAATTCAATCTGCGTTATAATATCAAAAGTTAAACCACCATCGTTCATATATAACATAAAATCCTTAGACATCATTATAACTTCTCTTTTTTGATTTGCTCACTTTTGGTCAAATTGTAGTTTAAAATTTAGTAAAAACAGCTCCACTCATCGTAGCCCTTCAGTGTACATGTGTAAATGAGTTTGACGCCCGCTGCCCCCACACTGGGGCAGTGGTGCGCCACCTCCTAATGTTTTTCAGCCATTGCCAAAACATGCTCAAGCTGGATTGACTAGCTTATAAATTCTTCAGTACGCTATGTCCTACCTATAGACTTATCCTTACATCTCGCCCAAACCCAGGCGGTGCCACGCTACCCCCTTATACTCTCCAAGCAACATGCAATTTGGCCATCTGGTTGAATATGGTAAGTTGTTCACCTATTCAGACAAAGCCATTATCAAATTATCCTAGGCTGTTATGCAGCCTGCAGGCTCCATCAACTTCCGCCCCTTCAAATGGTATTTTGATCTTGGCTTCTCAAGTGAATCTGATGCTGCAGTAGCAGCTACCATCCCACTGGTGTTCCAGGGCACCCCCCTCCCAACTACTCATACCCGTTGCCCACTGATACCACTCTTGTGGTTCAGTTTTCAGGCCTCCCTACCCACCTACCACCCAAAATTTTAATGAATGAAATTATTGCTGGATTATCAGAATATGGTTCTGATTCCATGATACAGTTTGTGGTTCCCAATGGAGCCACTAACCTCATAGGCCCCCACACCTACATGACTAATTGTCCAGTATCAACAGAAATAGTCCTCTCAATCCCCCCTCGCACCATTATCCCCTCTGCCCCAGACCATCCTTTTTGGGTTCAAGTGGATGGAGAGCGCACCATTTGCTCCACCTGTTTCGAACTGGACCATTCAAAATGGCACTGCACCTCCATCTCATGAGCCGTGGAATCCACACCTGACTCTATGCATAATAACCCCAAAGATGATCTAATAACATTTTTCAAATGGGACACTATTCTTCCCACCTCCCCCAAAGTGGTAGCCACAGCAATCACTGAATCAACAAACCAAAAAATACCCCTACGAACCTCTTCCTACTGAACCCACCAATCAGGAGCCAGAATGGACTAAAGTAAGTTCTAAACCATCCTTTCAGCCAAACATAACAGATAACCCATATGAAAATAACCTAATCAAATTCAACTAAAATCCATGAGATTATTTGATTAAGGTTGATGAATTGGGTGAGCTTATCCATGAATCCAGATGGGCTGGGCCCCCTCTATTTGAAATGTACCTCAATACTAATTATGCATCCCAATTCCCAAAAGCGCAATTATGAACTTCGCCCTGATGCCACCCCATTCAAAAGTGTCCAACTGGCTGTAAAGGCAGTTGCCTCCCCCAAATGTTGCCCAACCCATAAAGCCATTGCAAAATTAGTTGCAGTACTAGCTACGGGCCTGCCGCCTCCTATCCTACTTAATACCATGCTTCCAAAAAAGAAAAAAAGACATCTCTGATACTATCAGGCGGCAAATTAGCAGTTCAAAAAGTTGCACCGGTTGCAAAGTTTGGCCTAAAGACCCGCATTACCCGCAACAACCTTGAAACCATCGCCACACTACCTAAAATACGCCTTGAGGCAGAAAAAGCACTTACAGACTATATTTCCACCCTCCTCATCGCACACATTGAGTTGCAAGCACCCCTTTGTTAAATTGACCCACATTTCCATGATGCGTCCACACTATTGCTATCAGCTTTGTGCCGCTACATGTCCACAACTGATGAGGAAGAAAGAGCCTCCTAATACCCCTTCACTCACAAGCCATGGATGTATATCAGTTCCCACTTCTGAATTGGTTGGTATGTTCTATTTGATTTTCACATTAGATTGAGCAGAACCATTTGTCTCGTTTCAACTTTATTTTATTTTATTGTGGGATTTTAGCTCTTTCAAGCATTTGGTAATGTCCTACCCTTTGTTGGCTTACCTCAGTTAAATAAAATAAAACATTAAGTATTCAGTCCAGTGGATTAATGTCTTGAACCCCATCACGCAATTTTCTGGATATTACTTGGGCTTGCTTGGCCTTACCAAGAAGTTAACTCACAATGTATCTGAGGTCTTTGAGGGCGGCCAATTTGAAAACTTTGGGCTTTCTTACTTCCTCCTTGTCATTGTGATTTACTCCAGAAATCATTTCATGGGGCATTACAGGTGAGCAGTGCTGTTAACAATAAGAACCTAATTATTGTTATTTACTTATAGTGAGTTAGTGCAGCTTAAATGTAGCCAAAAGACTTCAATTTGCAGGCTATATAGAATGTACCTATGATGGTGGTGTTATACATATTATTTCACCACTTACTCCACTAAAATAGTACTATTTAGCTAAAAATATTATATGTATGATATAATTTATACTTGTTACAACTTAGCATATAGTAAGAATAAGTCATCAGCTTTGAACATTTGGCATGCTGGCGAGATAAATTTGGGTATTAAGTATTGCTAATGTGGATGTTTTAGCTATTTTTTAAATGACTTTTTTGATAGGCTTCTCTAGTGACAATGGCATGACGCTGCTTTTGTATTTAAAAAGAATCTCTAAAATAAGTCTTCACTGGTTAGTATTGATGATATTTATGACATATTAACATACCAAGAATATAACAATGTTAGTCATAAAACAAATAATATCATAACTGTTTATTGCTTAAAATGTATGATACCTATAAAGATTGGGGATCCAGTTGCTCATAAGTATAATTAGCTCTTTATATGCAGTAAAAACTATCTTTTTTAAGATTGAGGATGATCAATGCTTTTGTGCATTCAACATTGCCTTTGCACTTGTTTGCCTATGGGCAAAACGTTTTGGAATTTTTATCAAAGATTGGGAAGGTAAATTTTATTTATAAATTGCGCTGTATTAGTGATTCTGTAAGGATACTCCTAATTAGATACTTGTCTTTTCACTTTAACTTGATGCTCAATTATGAAGACTATCTCAATTTCATCAGTAAATGAGCTGATGTGGGGATAGTCTAAAATCAAATTTGTTAGCACTTAATTCCAGCATGCTTTTCACAGATAATTTATTGTCTCAAAAATTTACAATCATTAGGATCACTATATCAATATAAATAATCTTCTACAAAAAAATCAGTTCTGTTCTAAGTTTTTAAAAAGAAAATTACATAAAAATAAATTCTTTATCTATATATAAAAATTTTTAAAATATATAAAGTTATATAGTTAAGTATCTTACAAAAGTGGCCTGTACTAGAATTTTTTATTTTTATTCTCTATTACTATTTACTAATTAGTACTCTTGCAAAATATGGATTATGGAAATTACTTTTCTCTCTCGTTGCAATCACTTTTGCAACTTATTCAATTCAAGTCTGAATTTAGTTTGATAATCTCACAGAGAAGATTAGTTTGCGCCCATGTCAGGGAGCAGTTGGGCAAGTAAGGTAAAAGGCACAGGTGGTAGGCCTGCGACTTCCATCGTTTGCAAATGCTTTAGAGCAACTGGTGGATTAGATAAAAATAAAAAACTGGCGGTTACTATTTCTCTGTAAATCCTTGCTTGGCAGGCGTGATGTAACCAGTACATCAACACGCCGCACTCTCAACCACTCTTGTCAGTGGAATATGGGTCCAGGTGTTCTTGGATATTCAACAAACAGCATTATGGGAAAAATTTTGTGGGGATGTGCACACTCATTTCCTGACCGCAGTGTACGTCGCACCCCACTCTATGTCACATGGTTGGCTGTATCTTGGTTTTAAAAACAAGGAGGCAGAAGACAAAGCTGCTGCAGTGCGCGTTGTGATTGACCTCCTCAAAGGGCAGTGGGTCATCAAAACAAAATGCACCTGATGGACAAAATCCAACCAAATTTTCCTCACGTTTGACTTTTTGACCACTACAGTCAAATGTGCCGTTCTGGAGCAGCACCTGAAAGCTGGTCTAACCATATATGGAGGAATACAATCCTTCAAGATGCAACACTTTACACTGATGCCACACCTGTGCACTGGCAAAGCCATTGCAGTTCTGACCCCAACTGAGGAGATTGCAAAGGACCTAACCCAGACCCCGCACTCCACTTTTATTAATATTGAAGGGCATACCACCCACCCTTTCCCAGTAACCATAGACAGTGCACCCCCCATCTGCACCCACTGTGACGCGTTTGGCCATAAGGCACATGCATGCCCCACCAAGGAGGGCATCACATTCCAAGAGCACCCCTCGGTGGCCATGACCAACAGGGAAGCTCACTATGAACCAACCACCAATACCAAAGATGCCTTCCCTTGGGGAGCACAAGGCTGCTACTTACTAGTAAAGCCTGTCTCCCCTCAAGAGCAAAAGAAGGCCAAACAGGCCCGCAGGGCCATGGCCAAGGAAGTGGCCAAGGTCGCCTCGCTATCCCACACTCCCAATGCCAGGAGGACATTGAAACCTTCGCGGTGGAAGCAACTTGGGAATCCCTCAACCAATCAGATTGGGATGCCCAAGATGATTGGGCCACCCAATCTGAGGATCTGATGGGTGACTTGATCTCATCTGACCTTTGCAACTAAGCCCCAATTGGAACTTATTTGTCTCCAACCTACCTGAAAATTTTTTTGACCTGAACATTGGTGCACCAAACTCATCTGCACCGCAAAAAATTTGTTTGACAGCGGAGAAACCAAAAGCAAAGGCAAAAGCCAACGCAAACCTGTCTACTAAAATTAACAAATCTTCCAATAACGTTGATGCAAACACCCACACCACCGTGAAGGCCCATGGGGATCCAGAGGAGGCTGGTGGGCCCAGGTGCCCACCCCCTCACACATAAGGCGCAATGGGGGAAGCCTTCACTTTAGGGACGTTGAACATTGCTGGACTCAAGGCCTCGCCATCCTGGGCTAGGAAACTGAGTTTTTTACAAAAAAATTTACCCATGGACATTCTGGCCATCCAGGAGTCCCACTGTCCATGAGGTTCTGAGGATGCTTGGAAAACCATGCTCCTCCCTTCCCTTTCCTTCTGGTCTGAGCACTGTGGGGTGCTTGTTCAGAAAAGCAATTTTTTTAAATTTTTATCAAATGAATCCTTCCTCGATGGCCAAGTCCTCGTTATCACATTTTTGTGGGCTGATGTGGTGCACGCTATTGTCAACATTTATGCCCTGACTTGTGCACGAGAGCATCAGGAATTTTCTCATCAGTCAAATCACTTCTGTTACCCCCTGACCCTTTCATAGTTGGCGACATGAACTGTTGGTTAAACACATTCACGGACGCTGGCCTTCCTCATCCCACCCCCCAGGATCAAATAGAACTTCACATTTTAAAGGCCACCCTTGGGTTATTTGATGCACTGCTGTGGCAAGCTCCGCTTCTTGAGAACATGACGCGCCCCCACATCCACAACGGCCAATTAAGGTCCATGTCCCACATTGACCATATCCTCACGCCAGTGAAATTTTGATCCCATATTTCCCACTTCCACACATCAAAAATTGATTTCTCTAATCACTGGCTGGTCTTGATATCCTACCACTTACCTGTCACAGTGGCTAGGGCTCCACATTGGTGTAAACTCTGCCCACCCGAACTTGCGTTGCCAGGATTTTCCACATGGGTAGAATCAGCAACTTCAGCAAAAAAGTTTATTACACCATTTTGCACGGACCCAAATTCCACATGGGCAACCTTCAAAGCGGATACCATCTGCCACGCTCGCCACCTCTCCTCCCGACACTCACAAGCTACATCAGCTGTCATCTCATGCGCTCTGGCAGAGTTGGCAACCTGGAGTCCAACATCCCAGCCACAGGCTACAGCCCTGCTTGGGGCCGGAAGTGGGCAGAAGCAGCCGCCCACCTCAACGCGCTTGAAAGGCAACACAAACATCAGGTTTGTGTTCAGTACAGGGCCAAACACATTACAGATTGCGGCATGTGCTCTGCTTATTTTTTTAAAAAATTCTTTGCACCGCGCCAGAGTGTGGCCTGCACACAGGTGCAGAGGTCAGATGATTCCATCACGGATATGACAGCCAAAGTGGAAATCAAAATACAAAAGTATTACTCTGAGTTGTACTGATCTGATACAATTCAGCCAGCTGAATTGGTAAAATTTTTCAATAGCACTAACATATGCACCATTTTCTGATACACAGAGTTAATAAATTTAATTACTCCAGATGAACTCTGGTCCATCATCTGTGGGGCACCAAATTGGAAATGCCCAAGCCCTGATGGCATTCCGTATGAGTTCTATAAGAAGTACTTCATATATCTATCCCCACCGCTGCTTGCCTCCCTTAACCAGAGCCTTCTGGATATGCGCCTTCTACCAGGAGGGCAAGAGGCCTTCACCATCACACTCTTCAAGAAAGGGGACAAGTTAGACCTAGCCAACTGGCGCTCCATTTCTTTAACTCACACAGATACAAAAATTTTAACTAAAATCATGGCTAACCGTTTAAGGATTGTAGCCTCTGCCACCATCTCCTCAGAACAATTCAGTTTCATACCCAGAAGGTCGATTTGGGACAATGTGCACTCTGTGGCTAATGCATGCCAGTCCACAGCCTCTGAGGCACTAGTATTCTTGGAACAACAGAAGGCCTATGATAGAGTAAACTGGGAATACTTCATGGCCTGCCTCCACCAATTCCGCTTACCCCTCTCTTCATCAGCTGAGTGATGATGCTTACAGAATCTGCAACAATGGCAGTGCGTGGCTCTGGCTTCCTCAAGGAAGTAGTCCGCCCTCAAAGGGGCCTACGCCAAGGGGACTCCCTTAGCTACTCTTATATAACTTCAGCCTTGACCCACTACTTTGAAACGTGAATGCCCGCCTCACTGGGGTCCATGCACCAGGCCAAGTCCCAGTCAAGATGATGGCGTTTGCAGATGATTGTGTGGTCAGGGTGTCTAATAATCAAGATTCACGCGCGCTTGAAGCACTCATCCAGGAGTATTCCTAAGTAAGTAATGCTGCACTGAACGCCTCCAAAACCAAAATCATCCCTCTTAAACGGTATCAAACCTGCTAGGCCCCAGCGACCAGTGCCCAGCCCGACCCATCTGCTCGCACATGTGCTCGCCTTCCCTGCTCACCCCACATCGCCTCACTTGTTCTCCCATTTATGCCACGCCCTACCATAGGGCCTGTCCGCCATCTGGGTGTGTGGGTGGAGGCAGGCGGGTATGCCTCAGCAGTAATGGAAATTCATATTCTAGACAACGTGACGAAGTGCATCGCCCCCTCAAAGCCCACCCTACTTCCCTTACTGGCAGGGTTGTTTTAGCCAACTCTATGCTCCTCTCTAAAGTCTGGTTTGGAGCCCACGCCATCGCCTTCTCCCGGGAATTTTTCAAATACATGTATGCCCTTCTACAAGGGTGGATCTAGTCAGGACGCCCATCGCCAGTGCAACTTGAGGTCATGTTTGGCCCTCATCATCATGGTGGCATGGGCCTTCTCGACTTTAAAGCCCATGGTGCCAAGATCCTGGGCACCTGGATTGTGGCTGTCACCGCCCCTACGCTCCCCTCCCAACGCTGGTCCCACATGGCCCGCTCCAACTTCTCCCGTGCCCTGGGCCTTACCAATCCGTCAAACCCTCACTCCTTGATTAAATATCTGGCTTCCCACCCATCAGACACTTCCTCACGGTACTAAACCCCACTTCAAACGAATTCTCTTTTCCATGCGGAGCGCTGAGTAGAGAATCCATATCTGTGGACACACATCCCAGAGAGGTCGTCCCTCTCCTCAGTTCACACAGGAGGTACAGGGGCTACCCATTCAAGATGGCTTGATCCCCACAAGGCCCCATGTCCTATCCAGGGTGGACTACCTGGACATGATGGACATCCCTTATTCCCTTGAGACTCAGAAGACTATTTGGAAATATTCACACCGCCCCCTGTTGCTGCCTCATATCCATTCCCATGTGTGGCGCTGCCTGAGGCAGGTGTACCATATGGCTGAGCGCTCTAACGCTTTACACTCATCCTGTGTCGTGTGTGGCCAGTATGGAACGCTGTTCCACCGCCTGGAGAAGTGCCCTACCTCTAAAGTGATATGGCGCGAGGTTCAACGTCTGCTTTGCCAGGATCCGGCACATCCCTTCAGTCTGTCTATGGATATGTTTGCTCTATCTATGGGTTCCCCTCTTCCACCCTCCCTCTGTGCTTTGGTGGTTACAATCGCCATACAGACTATCCACACGATTGTCTTGGATGCCATCGCAGGCTCCACCCCCACCCTCCCAGAAGCTGTTCACAGATTCTGGTCCTATTTGGTGGACCACTTTCAAGCGTGGATGTTTGGGTACTTCCCACCGTGTCGCCGTCAGTTGGTCTCCTCCATGTTTCCAGTTTGGTTCATCAACTTGGACCCCTTCCTCCACACGTGTTCAATTGTGGTTACGGCACCTTTACATGCTCCCCCTCCTCCCCATAGTGGCGTTCCCGCTGGCAACAGGAGATAGCATCGCTTCTCTGGGGTGCCTTCCCTGTTACTAAGTTTCGTTTTCTTTCATGTTTACTTTAAGAAGTATCTGTCCCTAGTCAGCCTTCCCCGCAATAAATCTAAAAATGCAAAATAAGATTATGTTTAAGTTAAAAAAGCTACTATTGCTTGTCTACTTACTTCCATATCCATACTTATTTTTTTATGTAATTATTTATTATCATATGTTTAGCAAAAAAATGTTTTAACTATGTAAATAACCAATTATAGAAATTCCTAAAAGGTATATTAGCTTAATTTATCAATGTTATTATTATATCTGGTCTTTAAGAGTTTGCTAGTGTATTAAATAACTATGAGAAAATATGTCCAAATGATACATCAGGATAGTAATATGATCTTTATATTATAAAATAATTACTTCTGTGGTAAGAATCATCATTTATTAAAAGTGAGGTTACCATATATTACAGCTAAAATATTTATATTCGAAGTTTTTATGAACCTGGATGCTATGTTCTGAGCAGAAAAAACGTAGTTTTTCTAATACTATAGTGTCTTTAAATTCAGTTAAACCCCCTTTTAATGTGGTAATAGGGTTCAGATCAAAAATTGTGCAATAGTTGATGGTCTTTCCCTTATAATGTCCTTTCCTTAACTCAGATGATGGTACTATTTAGTTGCTTTATAATTAAATGTATTTACATTTGTGCAAGAAATGTAGCCTTTCGAGGTAGGCTCCCCACCTAAATAACTTGGATGAAAATTAAGCAGAGCTTCTTTTATATATATGGTTAAAGTTTTATCAGTCTTATAATTTCAGTCTAACATGCTCTCTTTCTGCTCACATAACTTTCTGAGCAAAATCTTTATGGAAAAAAGAAAATCTTTATTGCCCGCTTTAATTTTGCTCCAATGTCCTCAGATTCCCCACCAGCTGCCCCAGTTTGAGGCAGCAGCAAAACTCCCCTCACCATTTTCCATCTGACAGGAAAATACACTTGGACTGTCTCGCTCAGTCATATCAAACCTCTGGGACAATTTGTTCCTCCCAAGGATCTCAACGCCCACCTCACTTGTACCCAAGCGGTGCCTCGTTGCCCCCTAGTACTCCCCTGTAGCAACATACATTTTAGCCTTAGAGTCAATTATAAGAAACGTTTGCCTTACCACAACCAAGCCATTATCAAAATGGCTCAGGCAGTAATGCGTCCCGCCAGTTTTATTGACTTCTGCTCCTATAAGGGGTATTTTGATCTTGGGTTCACCTGTGAAGCTGATGCCACCACTGCAGCAACTGTGCTCCTGGTTTTCCAGGGCACCCCTCTCCCCACAATTTGGACCCAGCTCCCAGCGGATACCACTTTAGTGGTTCAGTTCACTGGTTTACCACCCACCTTCTCCCTGAGGTGATCCACCAGGAGCTGATGGAAGGTTTGGCAGCCTAAGGCTCCAACCCCATCTTGCAATTTGTGGTCTCAAATGGGGCCATAAGCCTCACTGGGCCTCAGGCGTAATCCACAATCAGCCATGAATCTAATAAAATTGCCTTGGCAATTTCCTCTCGCGCCATCATCCCCTCTGCCCATGAACACCTGTTCTAGGCCCAAGATGAGAGTGGGCAGATGATCTGTCCATCCTATTTTAAGTTGGACTACTTGAAACATAATTGACCATCCTTAGCTGCTTCCAACGGCTCTGATTTTTCATCTCTGGCTTCCAAACCACCGCCCACCCGTGGCAGCTTAGGTATGGGGTATGATTCTACCTCCCCCTCCCCCAAAGCCTATTGTTTCAGCTGCACCTGCAGCTACCAATCAGCCTCCTTATCGCCTCAGTGCCTCTAACGCTCCCTTCAATCAAGCACAGGATTGGACCCCAGTTCGCTCTCATGCATCTTAACAAACCAACTAAACATCAGAAATATGCCAATTCCCCAATTTAACCAAAATCCTTGGGATCTATTGGCTGAAATTGATGAGTCCAGGAATATTATTGAAGGCTACACTATCCAACTTGAGCGGTTTGTGTTTATTGACTATGACAATACACTACCACCTCACTTATACACCCACAGAAAAACGCTGAAACATTCCACGGCGACCACCAGCTGGCTGTTAAAGCAATGGCTAAGCCAGATTGTTTTCCTCTCCGCAAAGCTGCCACCAAATCAGTGGTGATGCTTGCAAGTGGAATCCTTCTTCCCATTATCCCATCCACTGCAATAGGATCCAAAAGCGATGGTGATCAATTCTTACAAAGCCGCCAATGACGCCATCCAGAATGGTGCAGTGGTAGCGTGGAATCCAAAATCCAAGATTACCTGCACCAATATTTCCACATTCATAAAGCTCCCCAATGCACGCAGATGAAGCAGCTTTGGCCAGTTATGTCAGATCTCTTATATTCAAACTCTGTCTTCCTGCCACCCCAATAATTGGAAATTTATCTCCACATTCCGCTGATACCCTGACACCCCTGCTCTCCACCATAGCCCGTGCCCTGCTTTGGGGTGAAGAAGAGGCCAAGGATGAGCCCCTGATCCCCCTCCCCTTCCGCTATGATGGGATAAATGGTTCCCACTGTCCCACCTGGAAGGTTGTGTTCACATTTTGTGTGTCATCCGCTTGTTTTAGGCATTTCTTCATTTTGTTCAGTGAGGATTTATTTGTTAGCTTTTCAAGCTTTGTTAATGTCCATCACCTGGTCAGCTTACCTTGGTTAAATAGAGATAATTTCAGTCTAACTTTTTATGCTTAGAGTTAATTTCCATAAAATCAGAATAAAATAAAATCTTTGACCTCCTGCCACCAGTCCAACTCTATTGTCCACAGATCCACATAAGCTGCTCCAGTGGGGCAGTGCAAACCCCCTCAGCAATTTCCATCAAGGAGGGAAATATGATTAAACTGGGTTATTTAGTCCTACCAAATCCTTAGGGTGATTTGTTTTTCACAAAGATCTCAACTTCCACCTCACACACTCCCAGATAGTGCCTTGCAGCCCACTGGTGCTCCCTCAGCAACATGCGTTTTGGCTTTAGGTTAATTTATGAAAAATTGTTCCCACATATTGATCAACAGATCATCATAATGGCTCAGGCGGTATGGAATCCGCCAGATTTATTGACTTTTCGCACCTATAAGGGTACCTTTGCTGGGCTTTGCTTACAACGCTGACACCGCTACAGCGGCAATTGTTCCCTGGTATTCCAAAGCACTCCTCTTCCCACAACGCACACATTGCTATCAGTGGACACCACTATGGTGGTTCAGTTTCCTGGTTTGCCACCCACTTTTCACTTACATTGCACCATAAGTAGCTTATGGCTGGTTTGGCTGCCTACAGTTCCAACCCTATAATTCAGTTTATGGCCCCAGATAAGGACACATGTCTAGCAGGGTCTCAGGCATTTAACATATTACCCCTAGCTCTACCAGATTTCCTTGTTGATCCCATTTGCTCCGTTGTCCCTTCTGCCCCAACCATGCATTCTTGGCCCAGGTCAAGGGTAGGCGGGCAAGCTGCCCATCCTATTTTGAGCTGGATCACTCATAATGCAGATGCCCCTTCATTATAGCTTCCATTGGATCTGAGCCCATCTCCACCAGCACCCAACCCGCCGCCAATCCCAAATGATTTCAATCTGGGATGGAATACTACCACCAATTTCAAAGGCTGCTGCTGAAGCAGTTTCGTCACCAGCTAATCAGGCCCCACATCAGACCAGAACTGCAACCACTACAGTAAAAAGGAGCAGCTTGGATATAGTTCAATATCAAGCTTCATCTCATTTGTCATCTCAGCCTCAATTTTATGTTCTTAAACCCAATTCTGCTCATCCTTAGGGCTTCTTGGCTGAGGTTTCTGATTTTATTGATTTTTTTTGAACCAACCAATCTCCAAATAGAGTGTTTCCTTAATTTATTTATGACCCTCTATTCCCTCTCAATTCTACACCCCATACAAACGCCGCTCCATTCCAAAGTGACCTATAGCTTGCTGTTGAAGAGGTTGCCTATGCCAACATCATCATCTCCACAAAGCTGTCGCCAAGTAATAGTAATGATTGCAGGGTATCCCTCCTCCATATCTCCATGAACAACAAACCACTAAGAAATTGAAACATTCTCTTTTTTTAGCACAAGTGGTGCCCAATCCAAAAGGGGGAGCCTTCACTCATCTTTATTTGCGAATGAGACAGATAAAGGGATTATTAGAAATAAAAAAATTCCCAATATATCCCCTAAGTTATCAGCCTAGGAAGCCATATCAGAAGGCAAGAAAACTTTGGGGAAACTTTTGTCTGGTGCCCGCTTTAGCTGGAGGACATGGTGGACAACATAGTGTTGGGGCAGTAAGAGCAACATTCTCAAATTTTATAGAACAGCTAATGACGCCATCAGGAACGTTGCAGTGGCAATACAGAATCCAAAATCTAAGACTACCCAATCAATATTGCCACTTTCATCAGATTCCCCAATGCCCATGATTAGACTAAAGAAGACTTTTTTAAATAATATCAATAACTTCAAAGCCATTGGTAATTTTTATGAGCATCTGCTAATTTGGTATACTAAATTCCATACCAACCATGCTGTCAGAATCTGGCGGTTGACTCGAAAATAAACCTTTGACAACCATCAGATTGGGACGATTATCCTTTTAACGCTTGAGCTAATGCCATTGCAATTAACAACTCAGGCTGATTATCTCAATGACAATTCATTCGAGTAAATTATCAGGCGCTTGGCCCAAATACACTTGCATTTCATGGTCAATTCTGATGCATTAAATCTCAGAAATTGTTCCAATTATTGAAGCACAATCCATTCAATTGTATACAAAATAATATGGGGACGACTTAAAGTTAATGTCTAAAAATCCCGTGGACTTCAGAAGAATGAAAAATGTAATCAGTTTACCACATGAAGAGAAATTTGTATGTCAATATGCATAAGTGGCATGATAGCACTTACGTGGACCACCTGAAAGGGGTTAATTAGCGCTATCAAGGAAAAAGCCTGCTGACGTCCCAATTAGGGGTGCATCATTTTCTTCAATTGAGGCCAAAATTTCAAAGAAGGTGTGTTTTGTCAGCAGTATGACAAAACTGAAATCCTGAAGATCTTAGGACAACTTTGCATACTTTTATCACAAATTTTGTATGTAAAATCCTCCCAATTTCAAGATTATTTTGCCACCAATGAACCTAATAAAAGGTTTCAGTCATAGGCTGAGCTGAGGGGCAAAGTAGCTGTTATGATTTTGTGCTGGAATGTGGCCAGGAGATGCCCTAGAGGTATAAATACTGGCGCCTGGCCTAATGACCATTATCTAATAAATAGCTTATAATAAAGTTATATTTATTTTATCACTTTCCTAATTTTCTCATTGAATCCTTTCTTTGGAGAAAGTGTCGACAAACTGGAAGGATCAAATTCCCAGTTTGTATTAAAACCTGCCTCAAAGGAAGTTCCCAAATCCAAAGGAAAATTACACCCAAAAATCAGCCAGAAGAGCTGAGGCGGATTTAGTAGGCTTAGTGAGTTGTTAAACGGTCCAAATCCCATAAACTACAGGTGCTATAAAGGATCAACCATCAGAACTTCAGCCCAAATAGATGTGCAAGATAACAATTTCCAAACAAGCGATTCTCAAATTCTGACAACTGGTTCTAACTCAAAACTGGTGACACTCTCTGATATTTATTCTAGTAACCAATTCCTGGCAGAATTGGCCAGATGAACCGATGACATCAAAATTGAAATTAAAGTTAAGGCCATCTCAGATTATTCTCCCCTAGTCAACATGGCTCCACAGCTGGTACCCCCTACACCCGTAATCTTGTCAACATGGGGGGAGCTCATGCAGCAAAACCAGTCATCCCAAATAGGGATGAGGATGATGCCTTAACAACAAGGGATTTTAAAAATTTGGACGGTTGTGTCAAGATTGCAGGCCAGAAACACTGAAATTACTCAGGAGATCTGGGAACTCAGAATGCAATTATCAACTGCAAATTACTGAGTAGATACTATGGGCAAAAACTTTAAGATCATAGCGTCTAATCAATCTTTATTCGAAGAAAAGCCTGACAACCCTTAAAAATTAAAGCAGCCAATGCTCACCCAGCTTTGACAAAAGAAAAATAAGAAAAAGCTCTGTCCATTTGGCCAAAAAACAGTTTGGAAAAACTAAGGGCCAAATTCAGGCAGCAGAATACAGTAGTTCAGAGCAATACTATGAAACTGAATCTTTGAAAATTGAAGCCGATGCAGAAACTGATATCTCAAACATCTGTTCTATGCCTAGAGTACTGACTGCAATCTAAACTCCAGACACCTCCCAACGGGAAAGTGGGCCAACTATGAGTGACAATACACCAAGATGCTCAAGAAGAAGTACAACCCCTGTGGCCAAAACAGGGGAGATGACTTCAAACCATTGAATATACCCAAGTCTGATAATGATGGAAACGTTCACTCTTTCCTAAAGATATTTGAAAAAGCAGATGAGAGGAGCATCAGACCATGCTAAAGGATTGGCACTGATTAACTCACTCAATGCCCATAGCTGTGACCTCGTTATGCCCTATTTGGGTGACGATTGGTCCTATATGGATGCCAAAATTGCAATAACCAAACAATTTAAAGGTCTGAGAAACTAGAAACCCGAAAAAGAGAGCCTTTTAATATCGAATTCAAACAGAATGAGACTATTAAGGAATTTTCAGATAGATTCTTCCACAAGGCACAGGTTCTGTGTGTGTGCAATGTAATAGATAAGTTTAATGCTAAGATTGCATTGGAGCACGTGATTATGTCCTTCCGTGAACTGCACAATGTCACGTTGACTGCATTCAATGGAAGCTTGGAAATCCAGGAGCTCGCCAATTACTTGAGAAGCTGTTCCCATAATTTCAACAGACCTAATTTGGCCAAAGATCAGCAAAAATCTAAAAAAATTCGGGCCCAAATAACAGCATGATATCTGACAAAGGTAAAAATTTCCAAAATATGAACCAAATTTTTAGCAAAAACAAAAAACAGGGCCGATTACATGGTACAAATGTGGTCAAATAGGGCACTTTGGTAACCAATGCTACACTGATCCAACAAAAAGCCTGGGGCCAACTTTGTATAGAAATTAACAGTGACAGTAAGGCGGGAAAAGAGCAGGTAGAGTAGAGGCGGAATGCTATAACTCCACCGATATTCAAACCATTCCACCTGACCCTGACGAGCTATTTAGGGTCAAAGATGTTGCTGAAAATAACTATATCAGGCTAATAATGTCATGATGGTCACTACTTGGGCCACCAAAAAAGTAACTGAACCCTTGAAAATAACCAAAGAAGCCCAAGCAGAGGTATCAAAACCTTACGTGAAGCAAATTATTGATCAGGGTTTTGATCTACAACCCAGATGTTCAGCCAATTTACTAAGCTTAACAACGTTCAATTAGCTATTCCCATGAAGACCTTAGCAGATAACTTCCCAGATATTTGCTTATGCCTGAAAGCACACCTGGAATCGGGAAACAGCCACAGCATTCACACAATAAATACCTCTGGAAACTACACTGAATGTACTTATGTGGACATAGCAGTGAACAAGGTGCAAGTTCAGGCCATTGTTAATATTGTGCTCCTATCAATATAGTCAGTCACAATTGGTTAAAAACTAAAAATTGCGCCCAATGTTGCCCACTACCAGGAATATGGAACTGCTGGAGCGCATACCACCAAATTACTGGGCGCCTAAAGTTCCCTACCACTCAAATTTGGATCCATTGTAGCAATGGCACCTACCATAGTGTTGCCAAATACAGACTATGATATCCTAATCAGGACTGATTTCATAAGAAGATATGGAGTTTTTACCAATCATAAGGACGATACTCTCACCATTCTTAGCCAGACTATTTCACTTTACTATAACAGGGATAAGTCAGTTGAGAAAAAAACCCCAGCCTATTCATAAATATGGCCTACAAAGATGGAGTTGTCACGATTAAGTATTCCAAAGCTCAGTCAAAGATAAAACCACTTCCCAATCAGATTGATGAGTCAAATGTCATTCCACTTCAGTCAAATCAGACCATCACTAAACCATCTGGAGAACAAGTAATCATCCCGATGGGACTAACAAATTAATTTCCTAGAAGGACTTTATGGTGAAGTATATCAACTATGGTCTAAATCTTGATTCAAACGAAACATTGTCCCTGGTATTATCATACCAGGCCATGGAGAAATACATATCTTGTGTGCAAACCTGAAAAATTGGCCAATTTCCATCAGGCAACATCAAATAATCGCTTTTCTGCATCTGTTCCCTACCACGAAAATTCACTCATTCCATGAGTTTGGAACTTTTGTCAAATTAGGGCTCCACAATAAGGACAACTCAGCTTAAATAATGTTGTCCCTATGTCCAATTTAAGCAGCCTGACCAACTCTGAGAAAGGTCAAGCTCTGGAGTTATTCTCTAAATATCAAGAAATAATTGCACAAGATAATTTTGACTTGGGATGTGCTAAGGGTGTCACCCACAATATTGATACCAGATATCATAAACCAATTTGATTATGCCCAATTAGATGCTTGAAAGCATCAGGAGAAGCTGCATCCAAGGAGATTAAGAAACTTTTCAATCGTGGCATATTAATGGCTTAAAAAGTTTATGGGAAGCACCAATTTTAATATTAAAAAAGAAGGATGGAAGCAACTGAGTAGTCATCGACTTTTGAGAGTTAAACAACATCACAAAGAAGGACTCATACCCACTGCTACGAATTGACGACGCCTTGGATAGGCTAGAGGGCGTAAAGTTCTTATCAGCAGTGGATCTTATCAGCAGATATTGGCAAATAGATCTTCCTAAAGAGGAGCGCGAAAAATTTGCAATCATAACCCAAGAGGGCCTATTCCAGATGTAAAGAATGCCCCAAGGGCTCTGCAACGTCCTGGCTACATTCAACGGGCAATGGACACAGTCCTGGGAGATTTAAAATTGTCATGTGTAATAGTGTACCTTGACAATACCAACGTTTTTCAGCCGCACTTTTGACAACCCTATAGAACAATTAAAAGAGGTTTTCAAAAGGCTAGCTGCTGTAAACTTAAAAATCAAGCCCAGAAAATGTCAGTTTTTCAAAGACCAACTGGATTACCTTGAATTTGTGATAGATAAAGTGGGTATTCGGCCCCAATTCTCTAAATTGGATGCCATATCCAAAATGAAACGGCCCAAATCCAAGTGCAATATTCAAGTATTTCTAGGCATGATTGGGTACTATCGCCGATTTATTAATGACTTCGCCCAACTTGGAGAGCCGCTTTTATATCTGATTAAAGATAAGGTCCCATTCAACTGGACTCCAGATTGCCAGGATGCGTTTAAACAACTTCAACTGGCCCTATTAAGTGCGCCTATTATTTGATATCCAGACTTTGATCGCGAATTTATCATCCAAACTGATGCATCCCAAACAGCAGTGGGGGCCATGTTATCCCAAGTTGGAGAAGACGGTGAAGAACATCCAGTTGCCTTCACTAGTCGGACCTTAAAGGTTCATGAAAGGAACTACACAGTGATGGAATGAGAACGCTAAGCTGTCATATATGCTTACAAGCAATTCTGGGTCTACCTTCATGGTACTTATTTCAAGGTTGTTACCAATCATGCTTCCTTAAGATGGTTGAAAAGTTTAACAGAACCTGAGGGCCAATTAGCACGCTGAGCATTAAAGATGCAAGCCTATGACTACGCTATTGAGCATTGAGTGGGCGCAAAACACCAAAACGCCGACTGTCTATCCTGACTTCCCACCATTGCAACACTTAGTCAGGCCACTGATGAGTTGTTTATGAAAATGATCAGCAGAGAGTATCAGGATGAGCCCAAATCTGCCCAAAAAATACTATCAGATCTACGAAAAAATACAACCATCAAAAACGGGATGCTTTTCAAGATCATTGAGGACAAAAAGTTTATTTTTCCAAGACCATCTACAAACAGACCTAATAATGGCAGCACATAAGGCCGTAGGGCATGGAAGATTCAAGAAGATGAAAGAGCATCTGAAGCAATTCTACTACTGGGAGTTAATGCATTTTGACATCTAAGAAATTCTAGAATGCTGTGCAGAGTGCCAAGGTGAAAAACCATTCCAGAAAAGCACATCTTACCAGCTTGTTCAGCCCGACTTTGCCTGGCACACTGTGTCAAACAATTACAAGCCTGAGTATGTCATAAGAGTGGTTTCAAGGTAAATGAGCAAAATATCGGCCAAAAGACCCTGGTTGATTTTTGGTGGAACCCTACTAATCAGGGTAACACTTTCATTAACAAAACTCAGGAAAATACCACAGGTTCGGGCAGTCAAATTGTGCTGACTATGCGATGAATTCAGGGGAGTCCATTGGAGGCTCTTTCCATGACTACTGCCTAACCGTTCAAATACTCACGTGAAGACTGGCCCCTTTTGTAGGGTCAGTGGGGGCTCCTCAGGGCGAAAAGATTTTCCCACCTTCTGATTGGGCCAATTTGATTGAATCCCTACCCCACGGGTTTGTTTTCCCAGTAGTTTCATCCCCTTCAGCCCTTGCATTGAAGCAATGTGAGTCTCCAATAACCTGATAGGCTGAAACCGCATATTTCCTAATTTGGACAGCACCAAGAAATATGAGCCTGAACTATGAATCGTTTAATTATTATTATCATCGCACTATTATTGGGGTTAGCTTTTTCCCTGCGTGGCTCTTAATAACAAATATAAAAACGCATCAAGTTTATTATTAAGTAGCCCTTGGCAATTATTGTTGGATTTGTGGCAAGTAAGCACCTGCGAGCCTAGTTAGAACCAAAAGCCCAACAAGTGGTGCTCGCTACAGGGGCTACCTGTATACACCAAAAAAGCTTTTAACAATGACAAATACTGCGGAACTAAGGCTAGCTGCAGTCAAAAACCAGCTAGCCAGTGCTTTGGCTCGCCTCAAAAGGCATGAGCAGCTCTCTTCTCAAGGCCCCCATGGGCCCTCCCTTTGATGGTTAAACCTCCGTTCAGAGATAAGTTTACCCCTGGTGAAGGCAGCATCGCCTCCTTCCTCTACGTTTTTGAATCCGCTGTGGAAGGATCGACTGACCTTCAAAAAACCCAGAGTCTCCTTCCCTGTTTGAGTTACCTAGCTCAAGAGATCATGGTTGCAACGATGGCCACACTTACCACATGGGCGGAGGTTAAAAAAGCGTTGCTTGATGAGTTTGGATCCAAACAAAGTTTACAGCAGCACAAACAGGCCTTTATGCGCCTTTGCCTGCAGGAGGGTGAATCACTCCCCTCCTTCATCAAACGCTTCTATGCCCAAGCTCAAACGCTGTTGCTGGCCAATCTGCTCCCTCTAGACGATGCCATTGCTGTTATCGTGGCTAGCTTAGCGGCCTATCCCTCTCTAGCTATGCATATCACTGCAGTTAAGCCCTCCCTCAAAATGGTATGGGATATTGAGGAGGCGTTACTGGAAGTGTCTGACTTCTACAAACCTGAACTTTTGCTCCAAGCTCCAATGTGGGAAGAAACTTGGACCCTTTCAGCCCCATCTATGGCTGTATCCTTATGGAACCCCGCCTCTGCTGAGTTGCCACGCCAACATACTCCTCCATAGTGTGAGGATAGGCGGCAAATAGTGGCCATTATGGGGCCGCGTTCCTCTCCCCCTTCGAGTTCAAAAGCTCAGCCAGCGAAGTCGGTTAGCCCTTCATCTGGGCAGCCTATTGCAAGCAGTCTTCTAAGTTGACTAAAGCATCGCTCCCTCCTAAATCGCTGCCTCAATCGCCCTCAGCCTCCTCTCAGGCTGCTGCTAGTATAAAACCTGCTGTTAAGGGATTACCCAAGCTGGTCGCTCACATGGTCAAAGCCAAACCTATTACACTTCCATCGCCTTCCCCAAAAGAGGGTACTTCCATGATGCACACTGAAAAAGTGAACAGGGTAGACGTGAGTGACAAAGACCTCCCCTGTGAGAAGATCAAGTCAGTTTCTCCATCCCATCCTAGCTGCTTGTTGAGGTGCATTGACAATCCCTCTGATGACGAGTCTGAAGGGGGTGAGGAGGACTTAGGCTATTATGTGTTGGGAGCGCCAATGGAAGTGCAGGTGCCCGATAGATTGAGGTCAGAACGAATTGAGATAGGCGTGATCCCCCAACACACCTATATGCAACAGATAGTGCGAGTGTCAGAGGTGGTAGATACTGCGAGCGATGCTGACCAGCTTACCAGTACAATGATCCGCTCTACTCCGCAGGTACATACCATTCAATCCTTTAAAATAAATGGCCCACGATGACTCAACGCCTGGCCTCTACCTTCCAATTGAAGAAGGTTCTCACCCTCACCCCTACCTTTGATAGCACGATCACCAAGGTAGAGGTTGTTGTCAATAAGGTGCGCATTTTAGCCATCCTTGACACAGGTGCTCCAGTGAACGTTGTCCCCACTAAGCTCATCAAAATGATTAAGTTGGTCCCTGACCTTGATTGTTCCCAAGAGTTTGGAACTGCAGGGCCCAACAACACCTGAGCTATCGGAGCCTATTATTCTCTACCCATACTAATTGGGAAGCTACTCCTGGCTGCCCCCGCTGTGGCCTTGGACAACAACGTGTATGATATGCTCATTGGCACTCAATTTATAATTGAGTATGATGGGATCATCAACATGAAACAGGGAACTCTCTCCCTTTTAAATTACGAGGTTCCTATAGTCTTTAACAACGATGAGCCCAAGAAGAAGGAATATACTTGCGTCGTTGAGTTCCCTTCTTCTGCCCTTACCCTTATTTATACCACGTCGGGCAGTAACTCTAAGTTGTTGCATGACTCTTTGGATTCTGCTGAGGGCATTATCTTATATGCGACAGAGGCGATAGTAATCAAAGCGGGTGAGCAAAAGGTGATAGACACCAACATCACTATGCAAATCCCCCAAAACTTCCTTCTGCATCTCACCAGCATTGATGGCCTAAGTCCTTTGGAACCTCGGGTGTTACCAAGTATCCTAGACCCTGTCTACCAGCGGCCTATCAATCTTCTGTTGGGGAATATTACCAGTAAGGACATGATCGTCAAAAAGCATCAGGAGATTGGAAAAGCCCTGCTGCTGCCCGTTGAGGACGTCCATCAAGTTCACTGCCTTGGGTCTATGGCGGATATGGGCCTGCCCACTGACCAAACAATATGCATCTTGCCCAACGTCAAGATTTTGGATGATCTGACTCCTGCTAAGTTTAACAAAGTTCACAGTTTACTGGAGTCCTATAGCGACATCTTTTCTCAATCTGATAACGATTATGGGCACATGAAAGTTGGACTCACACAATCGACGTTGGGGATGCTCGCCCTATCCACTCTAAGCCCTACCGCAATTCAAAAGTTGAGGAGCAACAGATGCGAATGGAGCTCAAACAATTGTTGGACGCTGGGCTGCTGGTACCTTCACAAAACCCTTGGTCGTCCCCTCTTCTCCTTATCAAAAATAAAAACGGAGAGCATAGGATCGTCATGGACTATCACAAGCTGAACAACCTTACCAAGGAGGACAGCTATCCCATCCCCCAAATTGACGACGCTTTAGCACAACTCTCTGGGTCCCAGTACTTTTCAGCCATGGACTTGGCTAGCGGATACTGGCAGATGGACCTTTCTCCTCAAGACCAGGAGAAGTGCGCCCTCATCTGTAGCGAGGGTCTTTTCCAACCCACTCGGCTACCTCAGGGGCTTTGCAACGCCCCTGCCACTTTTCAACGCGCGATGGACCACATACTCCAGGACCTCAAGCTCAACTGTTTGATTGTCTATCTCGATGACATCACCTCCTTTTCCAAGACCCTACACACAGCATCTCTCACACTTAAAGGAGGTGTATCAACGGCTGCAGGCCTCTCACATCACAAAAACTGAAGCCCTCCAAGTGCACGTTTTTTCAGAAGAAACTGGACTCCTCATCCACGCTATCTCCCACAAAGGGATTCAGCCCCTCAAAGACAAGGTGGAAGCGTAAGCTAAGATGCCTGAGCCTAAAACCCTCCGCGACATACAAGTCTTCCTGGGTATGATGGGGTACTACCATCAGTTCATCCCCAAATTTGCCCAGCTCAGTGAGCCCCTCGTCCAGCTCTTGGCTAAGAACACTCCCTTCCAAAGGGGTGTTGAACAACAGGCCGCGTTTGAGACCCTGAAGGGGTTATTGCAGAAACGACCTATCCTCCGTCATCCTGACCATGGCAAGCCCTTCATGTTATTTACAGACGCCTCTGATTATGCCGTTGGAGCTATCTTGGCTCAGTTGGATGAAAATGGGATTGATCATCCCATATCCTACTTAAGCAAGACGCTCTCTAAGGCTGAACGCAACTACTGCGTTACTGAAAAGGAGTGCCTTGCTGTCTTACTCGCCATGAATTACTACCGCCCCTTTTTATATGGGACTTCCTTCAGAGTTATTGCTGACCATGCCTCCTTAAAGTGGTTGCAGAATATGAAGGACCCTACTGGGCGGTTGGCGCGCTGGGCTCTTAAGTTCCAGCACTATGACATGACCATCGAGCACCAAGCAGGGACAAGCCATATGAACGTTGATGGGCTGACGCGGCTGCCTCTCCTTCACCTTGATTATAGCAAAGCAGAGAGATTTCATGACCTCCTCATGACTCCTGAGGCTTGGGCGGATGAAGATGAACCTGCACGAAAGATGCTTACTCGCCATTCCCGCAACACAAAGGTAGAGAACGGGAAGTTATACAGATAATTAGGGGTAAAGTGGTTGCCCTATCTTTGGCCCTCTGAGCGGATACCTGTAATAATGGAGTCCCACACGATGATGGGCCACGGCAGGGCTCAAAAAACGTATGAGTGGATCCAAGAGCGGTATTACTGGGAAGGTATTATGGAGACCATCACTGAAGTACTGGATGCCTGCTTAACCTGCAAGAAACAATCCAGCTTCAAGACCCAGTATCAGTATCAACCAACCACGCCCCAACAGCCCTTCCACACCATGAGCTTGGATGTGGTAGGTCCTCTCCCTCAAACTACTGGGGCAATCTCTATATATTGGTTGGTATAGATCATTTTACAAAATGGGTTTAAGCTGTGGCTCTCCCCTCCCAGACTGCCAAGGCCACGGCCAATTTCCTCCACCAGTATATCTTCACCTGCCATGGGTGCCCCAATTCCTCCTATGTGACAATGGGAAGAACTTTACCTCTCATGTTATAAAGCTCCTCGCCACCTCCTTGGGAGCACAACAACTCTTCTCGGCTTCCTATAACCCATCTACAAATGAGGCTGTGGAAAGGGTTAATGGAACTCTGGTTTCCATCCTCCACAAGATGGCTAGCTCCGACCCTTTACACTGGGACCTCTACTTACCCAGTGACCTCATGGCTTACTGGATTAGCTACCATCGCATCCTTAAGATGTCTCCCTTCCACGTGTTGTATGGAAGAGAACTTGGAGTTCCCGCCTTATTAGCCAAAGATGTTTTCACTGCTAGGACAGATCCTGAACAAGCTATGAAAAAATTGGCCCAGCACATCATTCAGCTGCAAGCTGAGGCTATGATTAACTTGGCCAAGATGGTCACCAATGAAGGCCAAGCAGCTAATGAGTGCTAGGCTCCTCTCCCTTTCTTCCAAGTATCATAATTGTTTCTGTATTATTACAATCACATCACACCAAGAAGGGAAAAGCTTGGTTATATCTGGGAAGGTCCCTTTGTCATCACCTACAAGTGAGGGGATGAGTATTCAATTAAGTCCCTTGCTTCAGGTCTTACAATTAACCACGTGCATGGGTGGTTTTTGTGATCATATACCCCCCCCCAATCACTCTTGAAGGGGTAATGTCAGACAATTACAAGTCCAAGTATGTCATAAGAGTGGTTTCGAGGTAAATGAGAAAAATATCGGCCAACAGAACCTGGTCAATTCTCTGTGGAACCCTACTAATTGGGGTAACACTTACATTAGCAAAACTCGGGAAAATACCACGAGTTTGGGCAGTCAAATTGCGCTGACTATGCAGCGAATTCTGGGGAGTCTGTCGGAGGCTCTTTCCATGACTACTGCCAATTCCATGCAAACGCTCGCGCAAAGACTGGCCCCTTTTTTAGGGTCAGCGGGGGCTCCTCAGGGCGAAAATACTTTCCCGCCTTCTGATTGGGCCAATTTGATTAAATCCCTACCCCACGGGTTTGTTTTCCCGGCAGTTCCATCCCCTTTGGCCCTTGCATTGAAGTGATGCAAGTATCAAACAATCCAATAGGCCAAACCCGCATATTCTCTAAAACAGACAGCACCAAGCAATCTGAGCCTGAACTATGAATCATTTAATTATTATCATCGCACTATTATTGGGGTTAGCTTTTTCCCCACGCGGCTCTTAATAACAAATATAAAAATGCATCAAGTTTATTATTAAGTAGCCCGTGGTGATTATTGTTGGATTTGCGGCAAGTAAGCACCTGCAAGCCTAGTTAGAGCCAAAAAAACCAACACATTGTATCTATTGACATTGTTGGCCCTCTTCCAACAAGCAATACAAAGGCAAAGTACATAATTGTATCCATCAACCACTTGACCAAATGGGTTGAGGCCAAGGCTATTTGGGAAGCTGGAGCAGCAACCACTGCCAAGTTCATACTTGAAAACATCATCCAAAAACATGGGTGCCCTCAGGTTATTCTGACCAATAATGGAACTAACTTTACCGCCAATGTCCTCATCAAGCTCAATCAACTAATAGGAGTAAATGGTGTGCTTTCTGCTCCCTACCACCCCAAAACTAATGGGACTATTGAGCGTGCAAATGGGACGTTGGTGAACATTATCCAAAAATTAACCTCAGCCAAACCATCCAAATGGAGAACATATTTAAGTTCAGCAGTTTTCGCCTATAATATCTCCTACTATTAATCAACCAGGATGTCCCCGTTTCAATTATTATACAGTAGACACCCACCCCTACCAACGCTGCTATATTCGGCCCTAGAGGATCCAGATGAAATCACTTACCCTCAGTATGTTGAGAAGCCTTTGGATGCCTTAATCAAACTACAAGCATAAGCTTCGACAACAGTTTCACCAAGAAAAAGGCCCAACATCAAAAGGACTTAGATTATTGCTATCCTCTGGCTAAATCTGAAGTTAATGATAAATTCCTATTCTGCAACTCCCACAGATCAGGCTGAATGAAAAATTTAGATCGCATCTGGGTCAGGCCATTTGAAGTGATTGAGAAAACGTCTAAGTTCATATACACCATCAAGGATATTAGGACCAGCCATATATACAACAAAGTCCATTAAAAATTCCTAAGAAGGTTTAATAAGTGGGCCAATTAAGAAAGAAAAAAATAAAAACATAAATACAAAACCAAAACCAAAACCAAAACCAAAAAAAAACAAAAAAGCAAAAAATACTTATATAATAGTTTTATTCTATTTAATCTTTTAGTTTGCACGTGAGGTTGGGGAGGGGATCCAACTTCAGACATGATGGGCATCTGGGCCATCATTCTTCAGACTCATCAGCTGGTCCGCCAAAGTTATCATTTAGAAAAACCAACTCTATTCTCATTGGGCGTTCAGGCCAATAAGAAAAGATCAACACAGGCTAATTAGGAACCTTAAGGACTATGTTCAAGTCAAGAGGGGCAAGTGTCAGATTCTGGTGGTTGTCTCAAAAATAAACCTTTGACAACCATCTATCAGGCTGATTATCCTTTCTACGCTTGAGCTAACACCTATAGCAAAATACAACTTGGGCTGATTATCCAACAATAATTTGATTTAGTATTTTATCAGGCGATCAGCCCAAATACACTCACATTTTATGGTAAATTCAGAAGCATAAAATCTCAGCAATTGGTCCCAATTATCAAAACACAATCCATTTAATCATATAAAAATAGTTCAGGGATGACCCAAAGTAATGTCTGAAAATCCCGTGGACTTTAGACAAATAAAAAACATAATCAATTTCCCATATGAGGGCGAAATTTGTATTTCAATATGCATAATTGGCATGATAGCACTTACTGGACCACCTGAAAGGGGTTAATTAGCGCTATCAAGGAAGAGGCCTGCTGATGTCCCAATTAGGGGTGTGTCATTTTCTTCAATTGAGGCCAAAATTTCACAGAAGGTGTGTTTTGTCAGCAGTATGACGAAACTGAAATCCTGAAGAACTTAGGACAACTTTGAATGCTTTTGTTGCAATTTTTGTACCTGAAATCCTCTTAATTTTGAGAGTATTTTGCCACCAATGAACCTAAGAAAAGGTTTCAGTCATAGGCTGAGATGAGTGGCAAAAACTCTGTTGAAATTTTGTGCTGGAATGTGGCCAAGAGATGCCCTAGAGGTATAAATACTGGTGCCTGGCCTAATGACCATATCTAGTAAATAGCTTATAATAAAGTTATATTTTATCACTTTCCTAATTTTCTCATTGAATCCTTTCTTTGGATAAAGTGTCAACAAACTGGAAGGATCAAATTCCCAGTTTTTATTGAAAGCTGCCTTGGAAGAAGTTCCAAATCCAAAGTGAAAATTACGCTTGAATTAGCCAGAAGAGTCAAGGAAAACTTAGTAGGCCTAGTGAGTTGTTAAACGGTCCAAATCCCATAAACTACAGGTGCTATAAAGGATCAACCATCAGAACTTCAGCCCAAATAGATGTGCAGGATAACAATTTCCAAGCAAGCAATCCTCAGATTCTGACACATGCCCCTACACCCTTGGTCTCTACCTTAGCCTGCGCTATGCTCTGGGATGAGGAAGATGCTGCGGCCAAGCCCTCAATCCCCCTTCCGCCATGGAAAGATAAACAGTTCTCTGCTGTCCCACCTGGTTGTGTTTTTCTAAAACGCACAATTATACCACTTTTTTTGATAGTTTGGATTTTTATTTTTTCTCTTTGAGCAATTGGTAATGCTTATCTCCTTGTTTTCTTACCATTAATAAACAACATAATTTTAGCCTGACTCCAAAAATAAAACTGGAAATACATAATATGATTATAGGTTTTCTTGAAGCTAAAAGTTTCAAGGTTTTGGAAAGTATAGATAAAATTAAGTCTACACAATTATTAAAAATAAATAGAATATATCTGAAAGTTATATATAGATAATATGGTTATTAAATTGTAGTAGAATAACTCATCTGTATGTAGATGTATATTTTTTATAAGGTACTAACCCTTTGGAAGCCTGCGACCTGACATACCATATTGGTGAGTTTTAGTCTTTTATAGATCTTTGATTGAACATTTAAACTAGCAGTTAGTAACCATCTTATATTAGTTTCTTCAACTCAATCTCATACTTAATAATTAGTCTTCCTATTTTTGTGAATAACACCAGTCTTAATTTTGATTTTTATATGATTTTATTACCTTTGTGTTATATCCATATTTAGAATATAATTCTTTTGTGATAACACTAAATACTGCAGTATCTAAGATCATACTAGAAGTAGAAAGTCCAAAAAATAAACAGATGATGTTTTTGTTCTTTTTAAGCTACAAGTATTTTTTACTTATCATTGCTTACCATTCAGTTAAGTGACATTAACTTAATATAGTATCTTTGGTCCTAATTAAGACCATATCATTTTTTCATGTCCCATAGTTATGATTATAGCAAGGAAAATATGTGAAGTTTTTTTCTATGAAAAATTTAAAATTAAAGGCTGACCTTAACTATACTGATTGTATTTATTTTTCTTTATGCTAAGCTTTATGGGCTTACAGTATAACTTTTGTACTTCCCATACATAAGTATTGAGTTTATTTATATAGTTTGTAAAGCCATACATTACTGGTTAAGCTTCTTTTGAATAGGTAGAAATAATCTAAAAGGCTAGTAATTTTTAATCAAGCTGCTTGTGATGGTTTTATAATTAATTTAAAATAGTTAGTAAAGAATTTAAAATTTAATCTAAGATTATATATTTACTAAAAAGTAAACATCACTTCTAGTACATTCTTTCCTCTTGACATTACTTTTGAGCGATTTTTGAAAAACAGTTAGTTTTCACTGTTGCCTCACTGCACCAGTTTTATAACTTATGTCCTCAGATCCACCGCCTGCTGCTCCAGTGTGGGGCAGCGGTGCTCCGCCCACTAGCATTTACCACTGAGCAGGCAAACGTGTGTGGACAGGCTCGTCCAGTCCACCAAATACATCTGGCCAATTTGTCCCTCCAAGGGACTACACACTACACCTTGAGTGAGTCCACCCAAACTGCCCCCACCTCCTAGCCCTACCTCAATCCAATATTCACTTTTGCCTCCGCGGTGAGTATGAACGTCTCTTCTTGTATGCTGACAAAACAATAACTGAGCTGGAAATGGCCGCCTTCACACCAGCAGGATTTATTGACTTCCACCCTTACATGTGCTATTTTGACATTAGCTTCCCCGCTGAAGAGGACTTGTCCGCTGCAGCAGCATCGCCCTTTATACAAAAACACACCCATTACCACCACCCAAACACATCTTCCTGATTATACCACACTTGTGGTGACCTTTGCAAACCTCCCCTCATACCTTCCCCCTCAAACACTCTATGAGAGGTTGATGTCAGGGCTGTCTACTTATGGCACAGACCCCATCCTCCAATTTATTGTCCCAAGTGGTGCTGAGCGCCTAGAGGCACCTCAGGCAATGGCCACCATTAACCCTTAACCAGATTACCATGGCCCAGCACATCCCACCGCGAGCCTATATCCCATCTACACCCAACCATTTCTTTTGGGATCACACTGACAACAGTTGCACTATTTGCCCTCTCTCCCATTAATTGCACCATATTAAATAAGCATGTCAATACAATTCACACCCTGCGAACATAGCCAACTCCACCCATGAGGCCACACCAACAGCATTTTGAGTGGGGATTTTGGCTGACCCACATCCCCAGTTCATGCGCTTAATGCATCAGAAGCAAAATCTAGCAACCCAAACTCAAGCGGGCCAATTTGCACCCATGTTAACCAAATGAGTGCAGGCTTGAACCCATGTTCAATCCAAAAATTTTCAGGCTTCAAAACTTACCCAACCACAGCCACCTGTCATTGAATCAATCCAAGTCAAATAAAATCCATGGGACTTATTGGATGAATTGTCTTGTCTAATGAAATTGACCCATTTTCAGATAAACCGTTTGATTTAGAACCTTATCTGAATTCAGACTTTGATAACTCACTCCTGCCCAAACAATATGTCCCCAAACCCAATGCTACCATGTACCAAAGTGACCACCAGCTTGCTGAGGCCGCGTTGACCTCACCAAAAATTGCCATCTCTGCAAAGCTGTGGCAAAATTGTCACCAAATTTAAAGAAGGGCTGCATTTCACCATGTTCCTCTAAATTTCCCTGCTATTGCAAAAGTTGAAATCAAACGCCTCACTGAAACTTCTGCCATCACTGTAAGATGTTGCTGAACTGGAAGATTTTCCCCATTCACATATGTCACCAGGGCCAACATTGCAAAAATAGCCCAGCCTTCAAATGCCCACATCCAAGCTAAACACCATGTTGCTGAACTCATGGAGGCTATTCTCCAGGCCCAAATCATCAATTTCAACAATTATCTGTTTCACCTGACTCTCACCCTGAGGACGTCCCATCCTCTTGCTATAAGCATTGGTCTGCATCTTCAATGCAGAATTTGATAATCTGCCTAATCCCCCTTACCCCTCCACCATGGTGAGATAAGCAGCTCGCCGCTGTGCCACCAGGTAGGTTATTTCTCGTTTTTTGCATATCTCACTGCTCGTTTGGGGTGGTTGAATTACGTTTTTGGTTTGTTTAGTTTGGAGTTTCTGATTTAGTAATGTCCATCCTCTGGTCAGTGTACCTCAAATAAATTTAAATTTAAACATATTTTTAGTTCCTATAAAATATATAACTTATTGAAAAAAGATTTCTACTTTAAAATTATAATTTCTTATTTAGTCCTGATTTATTTGGCCTGATAACAGTCATGAGGTTTGCAGCCCATCACATAAAAAGATGTCTGCTAATGATACTCTTAAATACTATAAAAAGTTATTATAGATACCTTATCTGGAGAGAATAACCCTATATAAATTAAATGTGCACAATGCCAAAGTAAATGCAAAAAACTTTGATTATATAGCAATATATGATAAAAAACTTATGATCATCTATAAACAGCCTCAAGGTTTGTTGCAACAGGCATGAACTCTTAAAAAATATTTTTGGTTTACCTTTAGTTTAAAACATATATTGTTTATATAAATAATATTAAGTAGCTGAAAATTAATATTTTTATAATATATATCACTAGTTTCTTATACTAAAATTGATATGTCTTCCATACATTGATTTAAAAAAGCTGAAGCATAAAGATGTATGTAGTAATGAAAATTATAATGAGATGCAAGAGGTCAATTAACCTAATTAGATCTATGAGATATAATAATCTCCTTATTGCATTTTTATTTTTACTTAACAAAGGCAAGCTGACCAGGGGACGGACATTACCAAAGCTTATCAAGAAAAAAACAAACGAACAGACCTACCTGAACAGAATAATTACTGCCCAAAAGAGAAGGTGAAACACAACCAAACTAGAATACAATCAAGCAGGTGGGACAGCGATGAGTCACTCAGCCCACCATGGTGGAAGTGGAATGTGGATCAGGTGGCTTATCCTCAGTATCAGATTCTATATCAAAGGTAAGTGTGCGGGATAAGGTGTAGAGCAATGATGTGTGGAAGATGAGTGACATGGGGAGCAAGTTGGCTTATGGCCGGCTTGTCATCAAAACTACCTGCATCAAATATTGCACCTAAGTATTTGGAAAAGCAGTTTTCCACATAAAGGCGGATGGAAGGAAGCTGGGATAATAAAGCTGTGATGGCACAGGTGGTTTTTTTCTTGGCCTGCAAAGCAATAGCAACTTTCTGGATGGTGGCATTTGCTTTTTTGTATAGGTTTAGGATGTTACGTCTGCCCTGCAAGGCTAAGGTTGGAGCAATAATGGGATGAGGGAGACCCTTGGCAAGTATCGCTGCTGATGAGTCAGTTATTTCATGGATGTTGGTGTTATCTGGGTTTTCAGCTACAGCAACAATGAGCTGGTGGTCAGAGTGGAACACAGCGATGTTCTTTTGGGGAATTTAAAAACGCTGAGGGATCTGAATGGGGTGTTGTACCTGTATAAATTCTTCAATTTGGGTATTTGAGCCTTCAATTACATTGCCCATTTCATCAGTTTCATCAAATGAAGTCCATGGATTCAAGTCATATTGAAAATCGGGTTTGGTGAATTTATGGGCTGTGGCTATTGATTGAGTAATAATGTGGGATCAAACAGTTATATAAGCTGTCTCCTGATTTGGTTGAAGAACATTTGGCACTAGACTGAGGAGGGTCCTGATTGGCAGCTGTGGGCGCTGCATCAGCTGCAGGTTTGGGGGAGGGGGAAGGGTTGTACCCCATACCAGAAAGGCAGTGGGGTATGTGGCATACTGGGGGCCAGATAGAGGCAACGCAGGTCCAGCAGACGCAGCAAGATAGGGACATTTACATTCTAAGTGATCCGACTCAAAAAAGGATGGACAGATAGTCTGCCCATCTTTGACATGGGCCCAGAATGGGTGGTTGGGATAGAAGGAATGACAGCGTGGGGGGAATCTACCAAGCAATTTTGTTGTAATTTAGGCTAATTGTGGCAAATGCCTGAGGCCCAGTGAGATGAGCGGCACTATTGGGGACCATAAACTGAAGGATGGGGTTGAAGCCATTTGTGGCCAAGCCTTTCATTAACTCCTGATGGAGCACCGCAGGGGTAAGGTGAGTGGGTAACCCCAAAATTTGAATTAACATAGTGATGTTAGTGGGGAGCTGGGTGCGCGGTGTGGGGATAGGGGTGCCCTGGAAAACCAGGGGAACGGTGGCTGCAGTGGCAGCATCAGTTTCACAAATGAATCCTAGATCAAAATTCCCCCTTATAGGGGCGGAAATCTATAAACCTGGCTGGCAGCATAACCTCCTAGGCCAAGTCAATAATAACTTTTTCTGCAAATGTTAATAATTTCCCATATTTGACCTGAAGGCTGAAACGCAGCTGGGATTGGGGGAGAATGAGTGGGCTGTGAGGCACTGCCTGGGCATGTGCCAGGTGGATGGTGAGATCAAATGGTGAAATGAACTGATCCGGTGTATTATTGGGACTGGATGAGCCAGTCCAAATGCATTTTCCCTCTGGACAGAAAATGCTGGGTGGTGTTTCACCGCTGCCCCAAATGGGAGCAGCCAGCGGAGAATCTGAGGTCATCAAGGAGTGAATGGGGTTGGTTGGCATAGGCTAGCTAGGCTCTTCTTTACTTTATTTTTTTAAAATTGCTTAAAAGTTATTCTAAGCGGAAAGAAGTTAAAAATCCCTAATCTAGTATTTTTATTGTAGTTGTTCTTTTCTAATTTTGTGCTGAAACCCATAAATTTGAATTTTAAATAATAGAACTTACCTCTGTATACCTTGCATATGTACATATTAATTTTATTTAATCATATAAACTTATATTATAAACTAGTTTTTTTTGCTACAAAAAGCCCTTCCTACATTGTCATTACTTTAAATTACATAAATCAGTCAAGTTCTGGTCCTTATAATATATCAATGTGGAAATTCTCTAACATTATTAGAGTAAATTTTACTTGTGATAAGTTGCATGTGGTAAAAGGCGCATAAGAATGCTTTTTTACTGTTTTTTGTCAATAAATAAAATACAAATACAAATAAAAGGTATTAATAAAAGGAAATTTAGCATTATTATAGGCAACTGTACACATGGAGCTACTTATGTTGTTGTTTATTGCCTTTTTTAAATTAAAATCAAGAATTCTTTGTGTTTGACTTCTGCTTTTCTTGTAACCATAAGATGCAATAAGAACTATTACCTATAAAAGGTGGCCAACAACC
Source organism: Massospora cicadina (assembly GCA_022478985.1). Lineage (NCBI taxonomy): Eukaryota > Fungi > Entomophthoromycota > Entomophthoromycetes > Entomophthorales > Entomophthoraceae > Massospora > Massospora cicadina. Next base: position 55,071 of record JAKSZP010004425.1, read on the forward strand.
CATTTCTCTTTATCTTCTAACTTTCTTACCTTTATACATTTTAATGCATCATTGCTTTGTTAAAAATCCAGTACTAAGAACAGCTACATTCTAATATTTTATTGCAATTAATAAACATACGTAACTATATATGCATTAAACTAATTAAGATGGACAACCTTATTATAAAATCCAAAAATAGATAGTTATCTAAATGTGAGCTTAGTTTTCTAATTACATCTAGATTTTATAGATGGCGCATTGGTAAATATCAAAGTAAAAATAAGATATTAATAATCTAAAAGTATTTAATAAACAAAATACTTTTGTACCAGATCAGTTTATTAGATAAAGCTATAATATGAGTTTAAAATAACTGCAAAAAGGTTATAAATGCTAAAGAATAACATAGTAATCTATTGAAGTCTTTGATTGGCAGCCTAGTAATATTATAAAAGTTACTAAGGACCTAATTTTAGTTACAGTTTAGAAACATTTACTGATATCTTTTGATGCCCAAAAAACACTACATCAGAGTCTTATATAGAACAAAATATTGTCATAGTTTATGTCTCAATTATAACAAAAATGAAAAAGATAGGAATTAGATAATTAAAGATTACTTAAATTATGAATTTTACAATCATTTTTAATTATATGATGCCATTTAGCTACTAAATCAACCATACAAACATCATAACCAATTTTACTTCAAGATATATGTAAGTACTGACAGAAAGTCTATCTGTTTGTACTGCACAAAGCACCCTTATAAATACTAGGAAGAGCCCCAAACCTTCAGTCAATAATTTAATCCAAAATAATTACATGTGGATATGGTAGATGAGCGATAGGTCACTGCCTTTACCATTGAGGATGCTATTTTGCTTGTCATGGCTTTATATCATGATTGAAGGTACCAACTGTAAGGATAAAGCTGATCTTTGGGAGGCCAAAAAGGTTAGGTTAGAAGGAATTCTAACCTCAAACATACCCTGGACCAACGCTGGGTTAAGTACAGATATGCCCATGTTTGTCTAGGAGATGTGCGTGATGCTCAGCCCTGTGTTATGGCAAGGGCGTTAAAATGTACTATCTATATTTTTTTAATGGCAAAGGTTCAGTTTCATTGCTCAGCAAATGGTATTTTAAAACGTGTTAATTTTGAAACATTTAAATTGGATCAGACGCCCTTACAATCAATAACCAAGTCTTTCAATATCAAGCTATAGTACCCTGGCCAATGAAAGCGTGCGCCTAATAGTGTACTTAAGCTTGGCACCACTTCCACAAATCAATGACCCCCCGATTGTTAAAGTATATTTTATAAGACCAACCTTCCTCTTTGCTTGACTTCCTATAAATAAAAAATATCCATTAGTTTACATTTTTCCATGTTAGATTGGGCAAGCCTTTGTGCAGACCTCTTTGTGGTCGTCTCTCACAACGTTACCCATTTAATTTGCACAGAAATGACTAAAGCATCTGGTGCACTGCTGGGACGCCCTGGTCCCCTCCAGACCAAGGCACCCAAGCATTCCAGCCCAGATCACCGCTTGGATATGGACTCCACTTTGAGTTCCACCCAAGTCTTGGTGTTTGTTTGCTATTAATTAATATACTGCGTTGTACACTATTGCCCTTGGTTCCTTTAACTCTAGCACCCTTTGCAGTGCTATGCTCACCATCATACTAATGACTGGTTCCCTGGCGGTGTGGCTGTGCATCTCGCACCACCTCACTGGGATGGGGAGAATTATAGATACTCTCCTTACATTAGTCAACCAACCATTTTTTATTTGCACTAGAATTATTTGCGTGGGGCTTTTGCAAAGTATGAATTGGGTGCGCCAGCTGTTGGTCATGGCTGCAGTGTGGCTCACCACCGTTTTCTCATTTTGCTGATGGTTGGTGCATCTCAGCGTTATCCTTGCTACTTCTAACTGGGAAGTACCCACCCTTCTTGCTTGTACCTGGTAGTGTCAGACGTTTGCGATCCAAGTGTCATGATTACCCAAGTTTCCTCAAAGTTAGTAAAAACAATATACTTAAAATGATTTTACTTGGCACCGCTTTTAAATGGTGCAGGTGGGATCATCAACGAAGGGCCTGGTGGTGACGGCCTTGGATAACAATGCACAATCCACCACCAAAATGGGTATGGGGTTATTCACATCCCAAGATACGTTTTATATCGCCAATTCCTTATATAAAAACGAGCCATATATCATCTCTTGTGGCTCTAATTTGGAACCCATTTCAGTATACCAAATCACTTCCAGAGAACCCGCTCTTGACCCATACCATGATCCGCAGAACACAGGCGGTGGAAAAGGGTTACTTCTTCAATATAAAAATGTTTATGTAAATGCGAAGATATGATGGGATATGTGAACTCTGTAGTAAGAGTGGCCAACTATCCCTCTCCATTCTAAGATCCTGAAACATACCCTGGAGGCATGCTTATGCCTGATGAAGAGTTTTACTAGGAGAGGTTGGCGTTTTCTGCTTTGAATAAAGACCATTTAGGATATTTTTTGTTGACCGCTACCCTTTCATCCCCTTTAAGAAAACCAACTCAACTTTTTTGGTGGATAAAGGAGCCTCTGAGAATTTTATTGACCAAGACCTAGACGACTACCTTTAGTTGAATTACTTGACGGCGAGTATGGTTAGTGGAGGGATTCCCAATTTTATTCCCACGCCGAAAATTCTGGGGTTAGTGGATTATCAAGTTGGAAAATACCATTTGGCTGACCGCTTCCAAGCTATCAAAAACCTCTTGTACCCCATTATCTTGGGAGTAGAGTGGTGGCGAAAGTTTGATGTCAGGACTAATTTAAAAATACCTTGACCTTAACTTTGAAGAATGGTCATGAATCAGCTGTCCCTTTGTCTGAAGCGAACTCTCAGGGGGATCTGCCTCATTGGCCCATTATACACACTCTCAGTCGTGCACATTGCTGAATCCCTCTCTGGAGTTACCCTTACCTTCCTGTTTGGAGGGGCTGGAATCTTCATCTGATGTTGCCTCAGCCAATGTAATACCAGCTCAAATAGATTCTAATTGAAAGTTCAAGCTCACCGTTGATCTGGTGCATATATTTTCTCCCATTTACCCTTTTACTGTATGGGAGTAAGTAGCCTTAGATGTGTGGGTTACAGAGCATTTAGATAAAAGCGCAATATTTCATCGTACCTCCCTGGTATGCTCACCACTTATCATTGTGGAAAAGTCAGATGGTACTTTACGCCCATGTGTAGACTATGGGAATCTCAACAACGTCACAGTACCAGAATTGCATCCCATCCCATTGAATTCTCAGATTGATCGCTATGTGGAGAAGGCAAAAGCCTTCTCCAAATTAGACTGCTTAAATGCATTCAATCTGATCCGGATTAAGAAGGGTTAGGAGTGGCTAACTAGGTTCTGCACCCAAATTTTTTTTCACTTTTGAGTTACGCCCTTTGGGCTGAAAAACGCCCATCTATCTTTCAACGCCACATAAATGCAGCTTTGGGGGACTTGCTGGATGTGTGCATAGTGTCTTGCATGGATGATATCCTTATGTTTTTCCTCAATTATGAGTCCAATACTATACACTTGCAGCAAGTGGAGGAGAGTTTAAGGGCAGCCAACCTTATGCTATGAACCAGTAAATGTGAGCTCTTTAAGTCCTAAGTCATCTTCCTGGGTAACATCGTGTTTGACCAGGGCCACTTAATAACTTCAGACAAGGAGAAGATAATTTAAGAGTGAACCACCCCAACTTTGGTCAACATATTGAGGAGTTTTTTGGGGAATTTTACGTTCCTTAAGGAATTTACACCTAGTCTTTCTGAAGTGGTGGCGCCATTGTATAATGTGAGTAGGGCAAAAGTGCTCCAATGGTCCCCAACTTTGCAGGATGCCTTACAAGAGGTAAAGTGCACCCTGTTGTCAACGTTCTTCCTTCACCATGAAAACCCAAAAAGGAGTTTATTGTATCCTCTGATGCCTCCAAATTTGCATAGCAGCGGCCCTATTACTTTAGGTGAAGATGGAATAGAGCATCCGGTGGGATATTTTCCAGGAAGATTTCTCTGCTGGAGTTAAACTATGCCATTTATGATAAAGAATTGTTAGAAGTGGTTCAGGCGCTGACTAACTGGCGTCATTACTTGCATGGCTCATCCTAAACCTTCTACATATGTAAAATCATTGTGCCTTGCTGTACTACCGCGCACCTCATGTCTTAACCCCATAGAAGCCCCGCTGGCATGAGACCCTTGCTTAATTTGCATTTTCTTATGAGTTTACAAAGGACAAGGAAAATGGTTTGGCAGATGCATTGAGCCAAAACCCTGCATTAGCTCCAAATCCTAAGGAGGTAGAGGTACACAACACCCACTTGATTATTCTGCCAGGCAAGATTATGTCTCAACTTCCATCTCCCTTGTCCTAAAGTCCAGCGCTTGCTCCTCTGGAAAATGTGGAGGAATATGGTATGTTAACTAAGATAGTCCTCTAATAGCTGTTTTCAGCTGAGTATATTATGGTCCTCGTTAAGAGCAAGTTGAATCAAGAAGATATTACCAGGGTTTATCACGTGAGGGATGTGATGGTGTGGCTTCAGGGGTGCCTATGGGTTCCTGCCAGACCACTTCTCCTGGAAATCATCTGGTACCATCATGACAGAATCATCGTTGGCTTACCTGGGAAGGCAAAGACTCTAGAGCTAATCCCGCGAACTAACAGTTGTAAGGGATTAGCCGCTCAGGTTGCCAGGTATTGTAAGGAGCGCCTTGTCTAAAATTAAATATAGCCAAATCGCCAGCCCCTTGTGGGGTTGTTAGTACCAGTGAAAAGGCTGAGGGGCCTTGGACTTCTGTATCAGCGAATTTATTGTATAGTTACCTGCATCTGATGGTTAAGACGCCACCATGGTAGTGGTGGACTGTTTTAAGAAGTTTGACCACTTTATCCCTTGCAGAAACGCATTAACTGCGGCAGAGATGGCTAGGCTCTTCGTATCTCATGTGTTTGATCTTCATGGGGTCCCCCAAGAGATAATTAGTGATTGGGGACCCTAGTTTACTTCTGTCTTTTAGAAAGAGTTATGTACGGCTCTTCAGATCCGTCCCTGACGTTCAACTGCCCTTCCACTAATCAGATGGGCAGAATGAACGAGTGAAACAGTGCTTGGAGCAGTTCCTGATGTGTTACAACGCCGTGATTCATATAGATTGGGTTTACCATCTCCTCATGCCCAATTCAGATATAACAACGCTCAACGTGTGTCAATCGGTTGTTCCCCCTTCTTTGCCAACTATAACTTAGACCTCGCCATCAACATGAATCCCAGTTGTGGATCCAAGGTGGAAGCGGTGGTGTGTTATGCAAAAATGATCAATAAATTACACCAGGGAGTGAGCACAAACTTGGATGCAGCTATGCAAAGATATAAAGATAACGCAGAGATGAAGAAACGGGTAGTTCCTGTGTACAAGGAAGGGAATCTTGTGATTCTGGATGCTAAAAACATCCCAATCAAGCAACCATGCAAAAAAACTGGGACCAAAGATGATTGGTCTTTAATGCATTGTTAGAAAGGTGGGCCACTCCTCATATCAGTTGGCACTCCATCCCTCGTCCTGAATCTTTTCAGTATCCCATGAAAATAATTCACGTTGTTTGTGAGCCCCAACAGTGATTCCAGAGGTTTACATAGTGGATGAGCACCAAGTGAGAAGTGGAGGAGATCGTAGCCTCACGCCGAGTAAGAAGAAGGCTTGAGTACCTGGTATGCTGGAAGGGATTTGATACAGTGGAGAACAGCTGGGTACCAGCGCGTGACTGCGCCCAATCCCAGGACCTGATCAAAGTTTTTCATGAGTTAATCACTGAGGCTGCAGAACCCAAGTCTCAGCAAACCATCACCGCTATAAAGTTGGCCTCAGCCCACAAAAACTTTTCTCTAGAAAAAGCCCCTGGAGGAGGGGTGAGGCTCAAAAGAACGAGAGAGGGTAATGTCATGGCTTGATGGCTTTCTTGAAAATGCCAACTTTAAGGATAAAGCTGGTTGTCAGGAGGCCAAAAAGGTCAAGTTGGCAGGCCTCCCTGATCTCAAACATACCCTGGACCAACGCTGGGTTCAGAAAAGATATGTGTCAGTGTTAAAGTTCTCTAGACTGTCATCAAAGTCAGAAGGTGGCTCGAAGTTGCAAATTCACAAAAGGGTCAAGAAGGAAATGGAAAAATGGTTATAATACCAAATGTTTTTTAGGTTAAAATGTATACTATATTTATAGGATAATGGGGACACGGTGCCTTGAGGATCATTACAGCCTCATCCATTCAGGATCTTTCCTGGTCTTCTGGATTGACCACCTCATGGGCACCCTCAATGTGTTTCGCTGCCCACCTGACTGAATTAATGGAAACGCCACCCCATGTGACTCAGGATTTGGGGATGATAATTCTGAAGTCATTTTCACTTGGATAGGTTTGAGAGTCAAATCGTTATGGCTTAATTTGGAAGTGGGGAAACGATTTAAATATAATTTTAAATCCCAACAACACCCCCTCAAGATCCTGTGTTGGAGGGGTGTATACGGCTGAAGGAACTGGCCATGCACCCTATTGACCACGGTCCCCTGGTTGACATTGGCAATGGAGTACTCAGACTTCACCTCATGAATGACCTTATAGGGTCCAGATCAAAGAACGTCTAGATTATTTTGTCAGCATCAGGTCAATGGGCATAGAAGAGAACAAGGTCACATAATTAGAAAGTTGGTAAGGAGGGTCAGCCAACATTAAATCGGGATGTCTCTCTTCCTGTAGTGGTGATGATGCCTTGGGTGTCTAGGACTTGAAGCCAGACAAATTCTTCAGCTAAGGCCCTCATAGTTAATTTGGAGTTCTCAGTTGTGGAGGTCTTTAGCAATGGCTGGATGCTACTTGGTAGCTGAGGTGCACGCCCATATAGGGCTTCAAATTGGGACATCTTTATGAATCAGTGGTAGCTTACCCTGTAGGCAAGTAAAGTGCTGGATAAGTAGTGGTTCCAACGGGCAGGATATGAAGTTTCAACTTTTATAAAAATGGAATTAAGAGTTCTGTTAGCGCATTCTACCGCCCCATTAGTAGATGGGTAGTAAGGGGCAGTGAAATTCTGGGTAGTGCTGAATAGCGAGGTAAGTTCTTGTACTAACTGTGAAGTGAAGTTCAACCCATTGTCTGAAAGCAAGGTTTGGGGGGCACTCATGCTGAGTGAAAACAGATCGAACAAGGAAGAGAGCTGTGGCTTTGGCAGTGGAAGATAAGACTAATATCGCTTCAACCCACTTGGTTAAGTGGTTTACGGCTAGGATAATATACTTATGGCCATGTAACCAATTATGAAGAGGCCCCTTTACATCAATGCTAACTACATTGAAGGGATCGATTTGGGTGACAACCAAGTGTTGGAATTGAGGATTGCTCAGTCTTGAGATTCGCAGGTCATACAGGCCTCCAAGGCCTCTTGGAGGGTTTCTACCATTTGGTCACAGTAACATTATGACTTCATCCATTAGTAAGTCTTCTCAACGGCCCCATATCCCACAGTAGAATGGCCCTCTAGAATAACATCAGTTTGGGAAGAGGTGCAGACATAAGGGAGCCACTTCTTATTGACCTTCTTGTAGAGCATCCTATCTTTAATTTTGAGTTTCTCAAGTCATCCTTTGGAGTTCAGCTTGGACCTCAGGAGTTCTTAATTCCCACTGCTCAGGTCAACCTATTAAATAGCATAACTGGTCTTCCTTGGGGGTCAAAGCTGTTAGCACCGGCATCCTGGAGAGGCGTTGTCATTTTGGTGAATCGCACCTGCATGATGGACAATGAAAATCATAGCTTTGTAGTTGTAAAGCCCACCTGGCTAGTCGTTCATCTGGGTCCTTCATTTGCTGGAGCCACCGGAGTGAGGAGAAGTCTGTAACAATAATAAAGTGAGTACCATAGAGATAAGACTGGAAATGTTTGATGGGTAGCAAGACAGCCAGGCACTCCCTCTAAGTAACTCTGTAGTTCCGTTCAGCTTTACTCAACGTCTTACTAAAATAAGCCATGAGATGGTGAACTTGGTTCTCATCATGATGGCTAGGATAGCCCTATGGCAAATTCACTTGCATCCATAATGACAAAAACGTTTGGTCAAAGTGCAGGTGGACTAAAATGGGCTTGGTACATAGAGCAGTTCTTAAGGCATCAAGAGCTGTTCTTGTTCAGGCCACTATTTAAAAGGCGCATTCTTTTACAAAAGGTAGAACAGTAACTTGGATAGGTTGGCAAACTGGGGGATAAACTTATGTTAATAGCCCACCATTCCTTGGAATATCTGGATATCCCTTAAGCTTTGGGGGCTTACGATTCTCTCTATGACGTCGACCTTGTATAGTATAGGCTGGATGCCCTCCTAGGAAACCTTTTGTCCCAGAAACTCCATTTTATATTGGAAGAAAGAGCACTTTGAAGGTTTAAGCTTTATGGAAGCTTTCCATAACTGATTCAAGGCTTCCCTGAGATGCTCAATGTGCCATTAAAGGTTCATGAGAAGAAAGTAATGTCATCTTGGTAGACAAAAAAGCATGAAAGCTTCAAGTCCCAAGGATCCTGTCCATGGCACGTTGGAAAGTGTCCGGGGCATTAAAAAGGCCCTAGGGAATCCTTGTGAGCTCAAATAGTTCTTTGTTGGCTATGATCATGCACTTAGCTCGATCTTCAGGGGCGATCTTAATCTTCCAATATTCGCTGGCAAGGTCCATGGCAGAAAAGTACTGAGATCTGGCAAGCAGATAGAGGGAATCGTCAATTTGGGCAGAGGATAACTGTCCTTCTTGGTGATGGAGTTGAGTCACCAATAGTCCATCACCACCCTGTAGCTGACATCCTTCTTCCCAACCAGCAGAAGAGGAGAAGCCCAAGGGCTGCGCGATGGTACCAGGAGTCTGGCGTCAAGTAGTTGTTTGAGCTCCACTACCACCTGGGCTTCTTCAACATTTCTTTTTTATAAGGTTGGGACTGGAAGGGGGGAGCATCCCCAGTTTCCACATTATGTAGGACTCCATTAATTCTTCCAAAGTCATATGTCGAGGCTGAAAATAGGTTTGTTACTCCTCCAAAAACTCTTGAACTTTATGTTGTTGGTCGTCCAAGAGGTCCTTGCTGATATTGGTTTTGACCAGGCTGACTGATGGAGGTCTCCAAGCTGAAATCTCTTTAGTCCCCAAAGCTTTGGACATCAGCAACAGCCTCCACCATTTGAAGGCAGACATAGGTGGCAGGACTGTTTGGACCTACTATTTTGGGTTTATCAGTAAGGTTGGCCAACAACACTGATATAGATCCGCATAAGCTGGATCTAGGATCCACGGGCAGGTTAGCATCTCTTTTGTGGACAGGTTATCTAGGCCTCAGATCTCCAATAGGTATCCCGAGGGGATGTTGACATGGACCTAGGTATCAGCAATGCGTTGGGATTTTTGGAGGTATGGTAGTCGCCTTAGGCAAGTAGATCGGCGTGCCCTTTTGCATATCAACAGCAGGAGGGGGCAGTTGGACTTGGGAGCCGCTAATGTGATATTTGAGCTGATTAGGCCTTTACTCTCCAGGAAACAGGCTCAGACTTTGACCTTGGCTTTAGAATTATGAGGGGTCTCAAAGATCAGAGTGACTCACTGTCCTAGTAGGGATAGAAAGCCGCCATCATAATGGAGTACTGCCAAATAGTCTCAAAGAAAATGAGTTCCAATTAGCAGGTCATAGCTAGGGTCATCTAGAGTGACAGTGGGGGTGTTTATAGAAAGCTTTCTAAACCATAAAGGTAGAGAGGAATAAGCTCATTTAGATCGGGTATATTGGGGGCCAGCCGTGCCATACACCATATAATGTGGCATATCTGGAGTGATCTTGATGCGCTTCATTAACTTAGATGATATGACATTCATTGGGAGTCACTGTCAACTATGGCAAGGGCTGATACTTTATGAACTCAAACTGTGACCCATGTAACCAAACTTCTTAATTGGGACGGCAGCATGAGGAGCATGGGAGTCATCAGAAGAAGAGTAAGCAGTATCAATTTCTTTCTTATCATTGGATACCAAAACTTCTTCTCCAATGGATAGCTCCAGGTCCGTTTAAGGTTATGGAGGATTCTTTAGGCTGGGTAGGGATGTCAGCATGAGCGCCTCTTCCTTCATACTGACGGCCCTTTTCCCACCTCCATGGAAAGTCGTTTCCAGAAGGTCTTGGCACTGTGTCTGAAACCATTACAGTAAGTGCATTGAGGTCAAGGCTTTTTCTGTTTTTGACCACATGGACTCTAGGACGGTTAAAGGGGCCTGTAAATGTAGCCTTAAAGTGTAGAGTCAACGCTGGGATCTCGCTAAGTGCCTCTTTGATTTCCAGGATACAGATAAACCCATTCTTCTGCCCAATCATATGCATTTGAACCTCAGGGTAGGATCCCAACACAGAAATGACAGCGGTAATAACATTATCCAGGGTGATACAATTGATAGTGAATAAGGGTTGTGCTTGGGCATAGAAACGGCTGGCAAACTCCAAGGGGCTTTCTTCTTTATTTAGTTGGATACCCATGAACGCCTGTTTTTAGTTGGACAGGGTTTAATTGCTGTTGAACTCTGGATTGAGGTGGTATGGACCTGTTCACTGGTGTTGTACTCCTTCAAATGGGGGTCATGATCTCCCAGGCGGTGCTATCTAGGAAGGTGTGGATATACTTTACCTTCTGCCAATTAGTGGCCTTCGCCATGGAGCTCTCAAATGCGTACAGGAAAAAGGCAATGCTCTCCTGGACAGGAGTGAACCTTTCCATAAACTAGGTTTAAAGTTAGTTACAAGCGGAGTGGAAAGGGTCTTAGCACCAGGAATGAGCGCTGGCTCCAATAACTCAGCCTCCGCATAGTTGAGGGGGCCCTGCTGGTCTACCCATCATTGTAGGCCCTCAAGGTCCTCTTGGATATCATCCCAATTTTGGTTGAGGGTGGTAATGTAAGCCTTTTTGCAAGTTGCTCCTTTAGGGAATGAATGTCAGCGCCCTGAAGGCGAAGCTGGCTCTCAAGGGTGGTCAAACGGGTTTTCAACCCTTGGCGAGTTTGTTCAAGCTGAGAGATGTGAGTATTGGTAAGTTTGGTGAAACCAATTAAGTTGCCCATTTCATCTGACAGGGCGTTAATGGAGACCCTAGTGTCAAGGGGGACTCCATCCAATCAGAGTTGCATCCCTGAGCTAAATTCTGAACTTGATCGCGAAGGGAAGCTAAGGCTGTTATCACATCCTTCTGCCATGGGTCCTCAGGGCCATAAGAGGTGGGAGCTGAGGGACCTGGGGGCCTGGGAGGTCCACGGGACCCTCAGGCCCTTCGGGGACCTTCATTTATTGAGGAGTAGTCACAGGAGGCCAGCTCCCATTAGTGTTGTTAAAGGGCTCATACAAGATCCTCAACTTGGAGGCGCTGATTCCATGTTGCCTCAAGAAGTTAAACGTTTTAACGCAGCTGGTCCTCAAGATAGCCTGAGATCCTGCTATCTAATACCACAATTTGGTCTTTGACCTCGTTGATCAACCGTCAATTATCAATGATGGCATCATAGTTTTCATGAACAAAGGATGATGCTGCAATATAAAAAATGACAATGTGAGTGTGCAAGGCCTGGGTGAGCCCCAATTGTTAGGAGACCTCTTGATGGTGCAACCCAACTAGTTGGAATAGGTGGTGAAATCTGGGTAAACAAAATTGCAAAGGTAGCGTTCAGGACCCAATGCAAGTTCTCCTGCCAGCAGTTGGGCTGTTTCGTAGAGGTCTTGCATGGTAGAGGGTATGGAAGAGGCATGGAAATGGCTAGAGCGGGCACCCACGGAGTAGATGCCATATTTTAATTGTTGGACAACATAGTTAAGATTCTCTTACTAAAGTTGGTACTGATTTCCATCAATAGAGGGCAGGGAGAACTGTAATGCAGCCCAGAATTCTACCCTTACAGGTTGCACAGGTGTTTTTTCATATAACGAGGTACTAACCCATCAAAAAACGCTTCTTGACTGCCCATTGGATTGGTCTTCAAAGCTAATAGTATTTTCCATTGTTTGTGATAGACTTTTTCACTTAGGAAATCTCAGAGACCCCTGTAGTGAGCACCACGTTTGTTGAAGTTACAGTTCTCTAGACTGTCACTGAGGTCCAAAGGTGGCTTGAAGCTGCAAATTCACAAAAGGGTTAAGAAGGAAATGGAAAAATGGTTAGAATACTGAATGTTTTATTAGGTTAAAAGGTATTAATATTAATAGAGTGAGTGGGGAAAAATTTCCCTGAGGATTGTTGCAGCCCCATCCATTCAGGATCTTTCCTGGTGTTGGTGATCAACTAAGATGACCAAAAATTACTCGAGATTGAGATTTGATATCAGTTTAATGAGATTGCAAAATCCACATTGGAGATATCTGATTCTAGGAAAATCTGAAAATAAACCCTTCAGAGTTTTAACTTTCTCTGAAGGATGATGCTAAGCTATCTGATGAGGCAAAATTATATAAGAAGGTCAGTCATATCAAAGAAGAATCTTAGCAGATCTGGCCACCACAAGTATGTTATTAATAATCAGCATTTTTGGTCATCTAAATGAAAGATCTTACCTCAGGTGCATCCTGAAAATCCTCATGAATAACTACTAAATCTACCCCAATAAATATCCCTATTTCTAACATATATAGTACCTCTTTTTTGTCTCATGTAGCCTAATTTTGGTCTTTTTCATACAGGATTCTGTATTACAGATTCATCAATTATAGCAACGGAACTAATAACTTCGTTGCACTTTCATCTATATTTGCTAGAGCCACAGAACTAATGATTTTGTAGCCTTCATAGCGCCTGCTTATCATAATTTCTCATGAAATCCAATACTTAGTCTTCCAGATTGACCACCTCGTGGGCATCCTCAATGTATTTTACCACTTACATGACCAAATTGGTGGAAACGCCACCCCACGTGACTCAGTAAATTGGGGATGAGAATCATAAAGTCATTTTTTTTCGGATAGGTTTGAGAGTCAACTCATTACAGCTCAATTCAGAAGTGGGGAATCTGATTGTTTATTATCTTGAATCCCGCCAATATTCCCAGGTTGGTCTAGGGGATGTGCATAATGCCCAGCCCTGCATTACAGCAAGGGCATTAAAGCATAATAGCTATAGTCTTAATGGCAATGGTTCAGTTCAGTTGCTCAGCAAATGGGGTTTCAAAATCCATTCAATTTTTGATATTGTGAGATCAGATCAGTTATGCCTACAATTAATAACTCAAGTCTGGTTGATCTCAAACTACAGTACCCTAGCCAATGGTAGGGTGCGACTATGGGTTACTTAGGCTTAGCACCTTTCCACCAATTGAAAATTCGTCCCCTATTGTTTAACTATGTTTATGAGACCAACGTTCCTCGTTAATTGTCTTCCTTTTATAAGTCCCCTATTATCTTTAAAATTTTAAAATGGCTCTATTGTAATTTCATGAGAAATTACTATAAGTGGGTGCTACAAAGGCTACAAAATTATTAGTTTCATGGCCCTAGAAAGAATTGACACAATTGCAATAAAGTTACAGTTCCATTGCTAAAGTTGATTCCAATTGGAAATACAGAATCCTGTATGTAAAAAGACCAAAATTAGGCTACGTGAGACAAAAATAGAAATACTTTATTAATTAGAAATGAGGGATACTTATACGGGTAGATTTAGTAGTTATTCATGAGGATTTTTGGGTTGCACCTGAAGTAAGATCTTTCCTATTAAATGACCAATATTGCTGATTTTTAATACCAACTAATTATAACCAGATCTGATAATATTCTTATTTAATGAAACTGACCTTCTTATATAATTTTCTTTCTCATCAGATAGCTTAGCATCATCCTTCAAGAAGGTTGATAACTCTGAAGGGTTGATCGTTGGTCTATCCTAGAATTGGATATTTTTGACATAGATTTTGCAATCTCATTAGACCAAGATATCAAATCTCGATCTTGAGTAACTTCAGTCATCGTAGTTGAATCCCCAACAATGCCCTTCTCAATATCTTTCCTGGGGGGCACATACTTACAAATAAAATACTATGCACTCTATTGATAACAGTACTAGTATCAACATCTACAATGGAGTATTTAATACCCCAACAATAATTAATATGGTAAGGACCAGCCCATAAGGTGTCAAGTTTGTGAATCCTTCCTCCTGTCTTATGTTGATATAAGAGTACAAGATCTAACTTGATATCTGGTAGCGTAGGTCTACTAGAGTTGGTTCTTGTTTTCTCCTTTAAGGTGGTAGCAGCAAGGGAGCTTGAAGCTAAAGCTTTTACTAAAATGATTTTATCAGCTAGTCTCCTCATAGCTGAATCAGTAGTTTGCGGGGTAGCCTCGTCAAGTATAGGCTGTAAACTTGAGGGGATAATAGGATCTCAACCATATAAATCTTTAAAAGGAGACATTCCCAATTATAAGATGTTAGCTAAAATGTAGGCTAACATCGCACTAGGCATTTAGAGATTCCATCTACTAGGGTCATTGGAAGCCATCTTTCAAAGAATGGCTACTAGGCTACCATTTTCTCGTTTGACTGCACTATTAGTAGAAAAGTTATATAGGGATGTAAATGACTGATAGGTACCCATTAATTTATTAAGCTCGGATACCACCTGAGAAATGAAGTTGGTCTTATTGTCTGATAACAGAACTTTTGGGTTACCATGCCTGGTGAAAACTTGCTTAAAAAGAAATGATGCTGTAGCCTTAGAGGTGACTGAGGAGACTGATATAGCTCAAATCTATTTAGTAAAATGGTGATAGCTAACAGAATATATCGACGTCCATAAGTGGCAATAGGGAGAAGGCCCACCACATTGATACTCATAGTAGAGAAAGGTTTGGAAGATCCCACTATTTTGAGTTGGAACATTGGATTTCCACCACGTTGTTGTTGGCAAGTAAGACAATGCTCTAACACATTTTGTACAGATTCCAGCTTTTTATCCCAGTAACAATGATTTTTAATCACTGTAGGGTTTTAGTGACAGCTCCACGCCCTACAGTTTGGTGAGCCTCCATAATAGTATCAGTCCTCACAGAGGGCTGAATAAAGGGCAACCATTTAGATCCCAACTTCTTGTATAATGAACCTTTTTTTCCCTGAGTATCTTCATTTAAGGATTGCAACTTTGATATAACATCTTTGGATTTCCGGTTCCAGAGATCAGGTATACCAATCAAGTTATAGGTGTGATCCTCCTCAGCAGAGAATAACGTTAGTATAGGCAATTGAGAAAGTCCATCAGCGTTTTAATATATAACTCCAGCGCAATGTTGAATTGTAAAGTCATAATTATGGAGCTTTAACGCCCATCTAGCTAAGTGTTCATCAGGATCCTTCATCTGTTGCAATCACTTTAAGGAAGCATGATCCATGATGATAGTGAAATGCTTGCCATAGAGGTAAGGGCGAAAATGCTTGATGGCATACAAAACTGCAAGGCATTCTCTCTCAGTAACGCTATAATTGCGTTCAGCCTTAGAAAGGGTTTTACTATAGTATTCATTGGGGTAATTAAT
>JAKSZP010004426.1:0-70601 GCA_022478985.1 Massospora cicadina
TTTTCATTATTTCTTGACATCACTTTATGATGTAATTAAAAATTTGCATTCAATTGAGTTCCAAATCTCAAAAGGTGAAGCGCCATTTATTTATTTTTTTTCAAAATTTGGAAAAAGAAAGTTAAATTGAGGAACTGTCAGGATTTAGATACTGTTTAAATTTCTCAGTTCTTTGAACTGAGTGTTCATTGTCCTAATTTTTAGTTTTTAGATTTGATTGAATCATAATTTTGATTGGTTTTTTGATTTACTTTATTAAATCGTTTTAGTTCAATTTTAATTAATGTTTGTTGCCATCCGTTTTTAGAAATTTGCTTATTTCATAGTTGCATTGAGGGTCTACCTATGCACTTTTAGTGTCGTGTAGACTCTAAAATTGAAAGCATTGTGCAGTACCCTCAATGCATCAAAAAAGTACCTTGCATCCCTAATCAAATTGAGGTACTCTACCCTTAGTTATTATAGTTTAAATAAACCAGGATAGCTAAGAGCAATCTTAAGCTAGCATAAAAGGATTATGATAAAACTTGATATTGATTGTCTTTTATCATAGCTATAATTACCTTAAACCTTATACTTTTTAATACAGTTCTTCCTATCCGATATACTGGTAGATATTGTGGTGCCAAATGCCCAGGCCATTTTGCCACCTCCAAACCAGAACCCCTTATTGAACCTATCAGTTAATTACTTGCCAAAGTTAGAACCTTTCACCAATCCAAAAAATGTTTCACATATCATGTACCACTATGCACCCTTTTACTTTTATGGCATATAGTAGTGTATATGATTCTTAATCTTTTAAAAAATTTATTTAGGACGCTAATTTTTCTTGCTCACTTTTCACAAGCTCTCACAGTGGGAGTACCAGGGACCACAAAACTAACTGGATTTTATTTTAATGATTTTAAAATCCATACCATAATGAAAGTCATTCAAGCTGGTGCCTTGCAATATGCTGGCTTCCATACTCAGCTGGTTCATTCATGACTGTTCTTGCGGTTTATTGGTCACCCCTATCAGTATAATATTTATTGTTACCACCTTGTTTGAGGATGTGTCTCATATAGGCCTCAAGCTTTACCTCATAGTAAGAATACCTAATCAGGAACGTTACCAACAAAATTATGATGAGACCAATCAATCCTGCCAAGTTCACAAAGCTTTAATAAACCAGGTGCCAGAAATGCAACCCACTAGTTATGAGAATCAAAAAATTCTGGATATCTATATCATTTTCAGAATCAGAATTAAAGCTGAATAAAGGAAATTTTCAGCAGATGTAAAGAAAGTCAAATTTGTAATTAATTAGCTGATTGGAAAACCCTGATAGTGTTTGCCAAGGCAATTAGAAGAACCCTGATTTGCAACACAACTACCCGAGTTTTTTTCAGGAACTACATACTCAAATCAGTTCAATGAAAAACATGCACGAAAAGAGTCAATGATGTATGAGCCTTACCAAGGTTCTGACAATATAAAGCCCTATTGTGACAAGTTTACCAGTCTAAAGAAACAACTAAACCTGGATGACACAGAAGCATGTTTCCTGATCAGATTAAATTGGCCCTACAATATAATGAATTCCTGGCTCATCATCAGTTGCCAGAAATTTATAATGAGATAGCAAAGGAATTGTGCTTATGGGGGAGTAAGTTTGAACAGTTACCAAGTACTCTTAACTCTATGATAGACAGAAAGATAAGTCAAGAATATTACAATTGGAACCATCTAGTACTAAAAAAATATTACAGTTGGAATATATCAAAATAGGAACATTTTTTTAAACTATGCCTAAATAAGGAGGAGGATTTAAATTTTACGCCTGAGAAAAAGAAACGTCGCAATCAGGAGGAAAGTTGTCTATACTGTGGAGACAAGTGGTATCTAGCTGTTGCATGCTCTAAATTTACACAACCACATACCAACTTGACAAGTGGGCAAACTTATACAAGATTAGCAAGTATTAGTAGTGATAAAGTTTCATTTCAACTCTAAGCTACTATTCAGATACATTTGTCCAATAAAGGCCAAGAAGTTACAACCTGGGCCTTACTGGACACTGGGGCCATGGCCAATATCATGGACTATAGCATATCTAACACATATAGGAGTCTTTACTCACAAGGATAAGGCCATTTTAGCTTATGAAAAGTATTGTATTTTCAGTGGCAGACTATCCCTTTAAGTTCAACATTGGAGGATGCAGATTCAGTCAGAAATTTTCAGTAATGGACAAGATAAACTTTACAATTGTACTTGAACTTTTAATGGTGGCAAGAAGCCCGGTGTAATATTAACTTGGACAATCTAACTGACAACTTCAATCAGGGATGAGATTCAAGTTCAATAAAGCTACATACAGAGGTGGATTCAATTAGACACCCATAGCTACGCTTCATTTAGCAGCATGCAAACTAGGAAATAACAAACCTAACCAAGGAGCTATAAGGCTACCAAGCTGTATTTAGTGAGGAGACTTTTAAGACTCTGACACCATGCCAGAATTGTATTTTGTAATTTGAAATCATGCCAGGTAAAATGCCTAGTTGAGGGAAAGTTTTTCCTACAACTCATCATAAAGGATTATTAAAACAGTATATCAAATAAAAAAAGACAATAAATTCATGAGAAGGTCAAACTCATCATGCTCTTCTCTTGTTTTTTTTTCAAGAAACGAGGTGGAGGCCTGAGACCTTGTGTGGATTACTCTAATCTATACTCAATTACAGTGAAATGCAGATATCCAGTATCATCAGCAGTCAAATTAATCTTATAGATTAACAGAGGCTTAGATATTCAATAAATTGGATTCTTGAATGTATATAACAAAGTCATAATTGCATAAGGACATGAATGGAAGATAGCTGTTATAACACCCTTTGGACTTTACAAATTTCTGGTAATGCCTTTTGGGTTATGTAATGCCCTAGAAGCCCTTCAAGACTTGATGACAGAAGTACTGTTTTTCATGCTGAATAAATTTTTTGTAGTCTACTTGGATGATACTTTTATTTACTCTAAGGATATAGAAACCCATGTAGAACATGTGGAGGCAGTAATACAGAGACTCAGGAAGTACAACTTATATGCCATGTTAGAAAAATGTACGTTTTTCTAAAAAGAAATAGACTTCCTTGGGTATGCCATCAAAGAAGGGGGGTTTGCCTTTTGCCTAGAAAGGTATCAGCAGTCACAGATTGGCCTCGCCCTACAACAAGATCTAAATTACGTGACATTTCTTGGGCTTGCAACTTCTGCAGAAAATTTATTCAAAATTCCAGCAATTGCCCATCTCTTGATAGACTTTACTTCAGACTCAGTACCTTACATCTGGATGCAAAAGGCTCACAAAACTTTCTGAAGCCTTAAAGAAAGCCTTCAAGGCAGCTCCATATTATCAGACCAGATCCAAACAAGGATTTTTTCTTGAGACAGATGCATCAAACTTCGCCTATAGTGTGGTTCTGCTTCAGGAGGGGGGAGAAAGGAAAGTCCATCATGAGACCTTCTTTTCTCAAAAGATGTTGGATGCAGAAAGGAACTACATGATCTATGCTAAAAAACTTTTGCCATAGTTAAGGCTATGAAACATTGGAGATGATACATAGAAGGGTGTAAACACCTTATAATTATTAGAACGGATAATAAAAAACTTCTATATAAAAAAAGCTGTAAGCTCAGTCAGCGATATGCATGATGATCTTTAGACTTAACCAAATATAATTCTACATTGATTTCATGACCGGAAGATATAATATTGTTCCAGATGCACTTAGAAAAAGGAGGGCAATGGTGGAAATGTTTATGGAAATTTGGAGTATAATAATAGACATGTGCTTGAACCAGACATATATTTGTTTTCTTCCCTATTCATGTAACAGGCAGAGACTTACTTGGAAACCAAGTAAAGAAAGCAAAAAGGAAGGACCCCAAATACCAAGAGATGCTAAAAGGGGACTACTTCCTGGACTCCCTCATGAACTGGTGATCAAGGACCAAGCAATATATCTGCAACGTGCATTATGGGTCCCAGATGTACAATATCAAATGGAAGTATTTAAAAAGCTTAAATGACTGTCCAACTGCAGGTCATGAAGGTTCAAAGAAAGAACTCAAACTTATTAAAATGATTATTGGTGGTCAGGAATGACAAAGGATTTAAAAAACTATGTTCAGGCCTGTAAATGATGTTCAAGAAACAAAGTATCTACTCAGAAACCAATTCTAAAATTAAAACTTTGCCATTTCCTAGAGGTCCATGAAGAAGCATATCTATGGATTTCATAACTTTTCTACCTATCAGTTGTGGATATGTTTCAATATGGGTGGTAGTAGATAGATCGACTATAAAGCTGAGTTTGTCTCATGTTCTGGTGTATCTTCTGCAGTGGAGACAGCCAATATAATTATTAAACACATTTTTTCTCACCATGGCTGTCCTTCAGATATGTTATCTGACAGAGGGTTACAAATCACATTAATTTCTGGAGAAGCTTTGCTGATCTGCTGGGTATCAGACTAAAGGTATAAACTGCTTTCCATACACAGACAGATAGACAAACAGAGAGAATTAATTAGGTTTTAGAGCAATATCTTCGTTCCTATTAAATTACAAACAAGACAACAGGTCAATACTTCTTCCAATGCCCAATTCAGTTATAACAACTCATACCATATTAAACAAGATGACCCATTTCATGGAAAATCATGGGTATGAACCACAGGTGATACCAAATTCCTTTCAAGATAGCACAGTACCCGCAGCTCATGAATATGTAGAGAAAATATGAGATATACAACTGGAACTCAAGGATAATCTAGCTAAAACAATACAGAGTAATAAAGTGCAAGCTGATAAGAAACTTAGGGACTCTCCAGACTTGAAAGAAGGATTATATTTATAATTAGACACCAAGAATCTTAGTGTGGTGTGGTCATCAAGAAAGCTGTGTCCAAGAAGAATTGGGATTTTAAAAGTTCTAAATAAAATATCTAATACTACCTACCAGTTTAAATTGCCTTCTGGTTCAACAACGCACATTACTTTCCATATACTTTCAACCCCTAAGAGACTGCCTACACTTTTCCATCAACAAAAGAAGCAAAGATCCTTACCAATTTTTCTAGATCATGTAGAAGAATATGAGGTGGAAGAGATCCTTAAATATAGGATTATCAGAGGGAAGAAAAATATTCTGATCTAATTTAAGAAATATCCTATATAAGAGAGTACTTAGAAAAGAGCTAATTTAAAAAGTTGTAGTAAGAACTTGAAGTCCTTTGAGAAGAATATCTTGAAGGAGATATTGTCAGGATTAAAATACTGAACAATTTCTCAATTCTTTGAACTGAGTGTTCATTGTCATAATTTTTAAATTGTTCAAAATCAATTCAGTTCAATTTTCTTATTTTTTTATTTACTTTATTCAATTAGTTAATTTTAATTTTAAATAATTATTGTTGTCATTTGTTTTTAGAAATTCGCTAATTTTATAGTTGCATTGAGGGTCTTCCTATGCAATATTGGGGCGATGTAGACTCTAAAACTGTAGTGCATTGTGCAGTACTTTCAATGCATCAATTTATTACCTTACATCCTAATCAATTGTGGTGATCCACCCTTAATTATTATAGCATAAATGTTCAGAATAGCTATTAGGAATCTTAAGCTAGCATAAAAGGATTTTAATAAAGCTTAGAATGTTTGCCTTTTTTAGCTATAAATTATTTTAAACCTAATACTTTCAAAATACAGTTCTTCCTATCCAATATGCTGGTAGATATTGTGATGCCAACAGCCCAGGCCCATTTAAAACCTCCAAAACAGAACCCCTTATTGAACTTATTATTGAACAACTTGTCAAGGGATAAACCTTTCTCCAAGCCAGAAAATGTTCCACATATCATGTACCAATATGCACTCCTTTTACTTAGAGGGTATAATAGTGTACACGATTCTTAATTGTTTCAGAAACTATTTAGGACGCTGCTCTCTTCTTACTCACCTTGCAAAAGTTCTCACGGTGGGAGTACCAGTGATGACAAACTTTCTGGATTCAAATGTAAAGTTTTTAATCCATATCATAATTAAATTCACCTCAAAGCTGGTGCCTTACAGGAACAGCCAATCATGGTGTGCCCATCACCTCTCCTACCCTCAATTCATTCATCAACTCACAAACTAATCCTCTCCTTTAAAGCATAAGCTCAGGAACCTGAAGCCAGAAATGTTGACCCAAGAGCCGCAAAACACAAGAACAGGACTGCAAATTGTAATATCCCTATCTATTTAAAGTCCAGAGCCCTCAATTTTGAGGGTACTGGCCTATTTTGTTCTCTAGGTTTTTCTTTTGTTTAGTAAAAAAAACATCTCCCCACACTGTGTTTTTATTTTTGCTACCTTTAAACACCTTTTGCATCATGGCGCCCAGTGAGGCCATTTTGATGCAGCTGTGAAGATAGTTCTCCCTCACCAACTAGAGGGTTTAGGGGCCATAATGGCAGTAGCTGCTTGATTCCTGTGGTGGCTGATTGGAACCCACCAGTTTGCAAACAACCTCAACTTGAGCTTCTTAAATTCTTATACAAGGTAAAACAAAAACTCATGGCTTTTAAATCATGGTCGTCTAGTTCTTCTTCGATTTTCTCTTTGGCATTTTAAAATAGTCACTTCAATATTCTTAGCAGATTCTAGATGTACCTTGATAAATAATTAGCTTACACCTGCTGACAGTTCCAGGGAAAAGTGTAAGTTCTCATGGTTCACATTAATAACTGGGGTTATAAAGGTGAACAAGGCCACTTCTCATCTGTATAGCGCTTTGAATGGTTGCATGCCTATCACCCAATAATGGCTAAGTCTACAAGCAAGTGAGACGAATGGTAACAGTTGGTCCAAGTTCAACTTGTAGTTCATGACATTCATCTTGAATATTCCTCCTATGGTTCTGTTTATGAGATCAACATTTTTGTTTAATGATGAAATGTAGGGGTAGTTAGCTGCTTTTTAACCTCTACCAAGACCACTAATCTTCAAACTATATCATAATGAAAATCTTGCCAAGGTTGGAAATAACTCAGGGCATTTATGCCTTGTGATGATTTGGTTATATGAATTTTTCTTTATCTCCCGCAGTGATTCTTCATTGCCATGGCTTAACCATTTGATAAAATGGTCTATTGCGACAATAATAGACTTGTTTCCACTTGAGACTATGATAGTAGTCCAATTATGTCAATTGATACGTTGTAGAAAAGATGCTTTAGGTGTTTTTGGCTAGTACTCAAATATCTTCAAAAAGAGATTTTGAATTTGCACAAGGTACAAAGAGTCTAGGACTTTATGTACTTAATCTCACTTGTTTTTTAATAGAAATGTTATTTTAGGTAAGCTAATTTGTTCTGGAATCAGACATACTCAACTTGCATGCGGGCTTCATCACCAAATTATGCAATTGCTAGCTCAGATATAGGGTACCATATAACTTAGACTATCTTCTGAAGTCTTTCATCAGTACAAAAGGTATCATAGGAATTTCCTCTTAAGACAGTCTTCACCTCTTCAGTATCATCTGCCATTCTTCTTCAGGTAGTCCTATCATGTCATATAATTTATCACTCTCGCGTACCTGAATATTAACAAAGAAAATTTATAAAATCCATCTGCATTTAAATATATGCTTCCCACTCAAAGGGTGATTTCAAAGCCATAGCCTTTAGTTGTACTGCTCATCTGGAAGCCTTTCATTGGAATTCTTAATTCTGTAGGGCCAGTGGAGTGACGCATCATCTGTAAGTACTTTTAAGTGTACTCCAAACAAATAAGGTCAGAAGTGGTTATCTGCTCTTATAACTACAAGGCATTCTCTATCAGTAACTTTATAGTTCTTTTCAGCCCACTTAAAGACCTTGTAATGACAAATAATTGAGTGGTCAAATTTCATAAAGCCAACAGAGCTAAAATTGTTCCAAGAAAACATGAATAGCCTCCGTATGCAAGTATAATGGTTTGTTGAAGCCCAAGTAAGTCAAAAAGGTGCTTTTACTAATATTGCTTTCAACTTTTTGAAGGCCTGATCTTTAGAACCCACTTAAACTTTGATTTCTTCATCAGAAGGTAGTTTAAAGATGAAGTTAAAACTTCAAAGAAAATGAATTATTTTATATAGTACCTCACCATCTCTAGGAAGCCCTGGATATCACACATGCCTCCTAGTTGTTCCGTGGTCACTATTGCTCTGAGCTTACCTTCATATGATTTGATTTCTTAAAGATTAGTCTCATGCCCAAGGACATCAATTTCTTTTAAAAGATAAACTCTCGCTTCATTTCAATTTCAGATTGGATTATATTAATCTGCAAACAATTTTCCTAGGCGCTTTAGATGGTCTTTAAAAGGTGGACTAAACATTGTGATATCATCCAGGTATATCATAATACATTATAGTAATATCTCAACAGGTCATACCTATTACTCGTTGGAATTTTTCAGGTGCATTGCAAAGCCCTCGCAGCATCCTCATAGGTTTGAAAAAAAAGGAATAATAATCAGGGACCACTTCTACTCATCTTATGATGAAAACAACATCTGCAATTAGCAACTGGGTAAGTCCATTGAGGATAATCACTTTGTTTTTCTAAGCGTTTAAGCGTTTGCTACTATGGTGAGAAGCTACTAGTACTTCTTGATAACCTTATTCAATTGACTGTAATCCATATCATGCGGTGTGTTCTTAATTCTTTCTGAAAAGCAACAGTGGCGGAACCCATGGGCTCTTAGAGGGTTGCAGTAGGCCAGGTTCAGTATGTTGATTGAGTTCTTTGGTTATGATGTCTTCTTCTGCATTGGATTTGATGATATGGTTTGGACTTAACAGTATAGCTGATCCAATATTCATATGATACTTCTTCTTTGCATAGATCAAATTTATTTGATCCTGTACTGAAGATATTATGACACTCATCCAGGAGTTCATTTAACCGCTTCTGTTCCTTGTCCTTTACATTACTAAAACCTTCTCATCAAAACCTCCGTTTGCATGCCTGATTAAATTGCATCACAACTTGATAACCTTGCTTGGGCAACAACTTGTCAATTCTACACTTGAAGTTGCTGGTTGGTGATGTTCCAGCAAGATTATGGTCTATTCACCCGTTAACTTGAATTAAAGAGCCTAGGAAAGGCCCTTATCTCCTGCTTTCTGATCCTACTATGGCTGAGGACTTTAAGTATTATAAAAGGGGTTATCTTACCTCTAACTGAAAGTGACACTAGTGTATGTTCACCAAGTATTACATCTGCAGTCTCATGCGCAATTATTGGTAAATCTTTTTTGCTCTGAACATGCTGGTCGTTACTTCAAACTCCTCTTCTTAGGAATTTATCATATAGTATAGATAAATTAAGGCTTCCAACAAACTATTTGCTTTTTGCGTGGCTTATTCTACTTTTCTTTAGACACAAGGAAAATTGGTAGTCAAGTATAATTCACAGTTTTGTTGGTAAATCTGTTTTTTTTGCTAAACTTTAAAAAGGGTTCATTTTAACTAGGAAGCCATATTAATCGTTTATATAACCACTGATGGAGCTGTTAAAACACTATGTCCAAAATATAAAAGCAAAGCAGAGTATATTCCTATGGAGCGCGTTGTATCTGGATTAGCTTTACTGCAATTGACATTGTGGTTGCTGTCCAGCATAAACTTCAATTTTTTCATAATTTTAGAGGACATAATGATGAATGGTGCGCCAGTGTTATATTCATGTAAAAACTCTAACTTCTTGGATCACAACTTTGGCCTTAGTTATACTCTTTTCAAATGGATTTCAAATTGTTAGAACATTGATAGCTAACTATTGAAGCTCCTCCAATGATTCTGAATACTGTGTTTATGGTTTGTCAAAACTCACGTCTGATGATTCAATGCTCTTGAAGGTGTTCAAAAAAGCTATTCACCCTTTTTTTCCATGAAAATGATTCTCAGAAGCTTAGTGGCCTGCACTAAGTAAGTAGTACTTGATTCATGTCCATCAATTCCATATATTAATATTCTTGCAGGTAAAGCTCTAGTAATAGGTGCCCATAGAACGTGGTTTCTGAACTTAGAACATCTTTATCCTCATGATCTTCCTCACATTCTAAATGTAGATTCACCCAGCTCAAAATGTGGTAGGGTTCTTCTTATTTGAAGTATCCTTGTTCTCTGTATCATTAAGTGGGCAAAAGCACCAAAATTGTTCCATTTTGTTACATTTGTTACATTTTAGTTTTTTTCCTAATTGCCATTCAACTGGGTTTAGATCTTTTTCTTGGCTTCTCACACTTGTCCTGAGTGGCACAAATAGCCTTACCAAGTCTTTAAGATGGATCAGCGGCAACCATGAATCTTTCTTGAATGTTTTTTGCACATTGACTAGTGCTTCTTAAATCATATTCAATGACATAACAGTCTTGAGTGATAAGGTTATGTGCATATTGAGATCTTGATGCATCTCCAAAGAGCTCAGAAAAACCGTCTTTATTGTAGGTAGATCCGTTACTTCAATTGCTTAAAATTATGTGCTTTGATATAGTAGCGAGCTGCATAGTTTGCAACTGTTTTATTTTTCTCATCATTATTAAAAAAGTTCTAATCTATACTTTGGACATTCTGGCCATGGCCAGTCTCAGATAAGGTATAGCATTGACTCCAGTACATGTGTTCCAGTTATAAACTTTCAATGAGGTTCTAATGAGGCTTAAGACTACTACAAATATAAACGTGGCAAGCTTTCTGTCATTTAATCACGCCATTCATAATGTTCTTGTACTTCTGCAAGAAGCCCTAATTTGTTCCCTTACACGGAGTGAACATTACCTTAAAGTGAGGATTGAAGTTTTATTCCTTTGCTACTGGTTCAGGGAGCTCAAGACGTGTAGGCATTGTTGTTAGTTTAGTAGCTAAGATCAGTGTCTCCAAACGTGTTCCTACTCTTGAGGTATAAAACCAGGCGCGGCCTATCTTAAATTTGAAATTTCAGATTTTCTAGACTCTTGTCAAAGGGGTATTTAATAGAGGCATGTTGGTAAAAACGTGTTCTATATTCTTTAATAGCATGAATTTCAATCCATTTTCAACTTAAAGGATTATAATTAAATTCTTTATCTCTTTCACAATAAGTCATCATTCTTCACAATTGAGGTTCAGCCTACTATTGGTGTTGAGGTAATTTTAAGCCTTTCTGGCTGTCTCCTTGACTCATTCAAAATGTGTTCTCAGCTCCACTATTTCTTGTTCCAGAGTTCTAAACCTTGTCTTCATGACATCCTATTCCATTACCAGGATTTCAGAGTATCCATCGTCATTGTAGGACTTCCATTTTTATGACTCATTGGTGCTGTGCCATAGAAGCCTGACAGTTAATACTTATAGCAGTCTAAGACTCACAACAATTATTTTATTTATTCCTGAAAGTGTCAAGTCACGCTTAGGTCCCGTCAGCAAGAGTAATCATCTTATTATAGTATTGTCAAAATGACTTATTGATTTCAAGTACCATAAAGTGTTTTAGATGCATCTTTGTAGAATTCTTCATAATAATATTTAATCAAAGCTTTTATTTGTTATATGCAACAATATAGCCCGCAAGGGATAAGATGAAAAATTAACAAAATGGGAGATCTAGATGTAAGGCTCATGGTCAGGAGATGCATCCAGTATGAATAGTGCTTTGTCACATATTTCCATTGGTAGAAAAAAGTATTTTGAATTTAATAAATTGAATAAAACTTGGTATCTATTATATAATCATTGGGCAGTTTTTTATTCTTACCCTTTTGTAGTTTGTTTACATCACCATCTTGTATGCCATCTGATGTAGTAATTACCTGACACTTTAAAAACCATTAAAAATATAGCTAGGATTTCGCTTTGGGTATTCTGCTGAAGTTGGTATAATGGATATCTCCTATTTCCAAGTTGAGCTTGTTAACTATCCTATTTTTCTGTTTAGCTGATCAAATTGATTTCTTTACCCCTTTTCAGGTCTAGGTGTCTATTCTCTCACGAGAAAATAGGTAATATTGTTCCCAACATGTTTAATACTCTGATATCTGACATCACCTTCTTCAAGAATATTGACAGGGGCGTACTGACGTAGAAATTGGCTATGTACATAAATGATAATTACTCCAGTTTATAAAGTCTTTATTGAGTATTCATCTCCACATTTCTAGGTTATAGAATAATGGGGAGGATACCCCAGTGGTAGAATAGTGACCTCTACCGCTGCCTCCCCAAGTTTGATCCTGGTAGTGAACTTTGGGTAGGGGATGATTATGACTGTGTTGGCGTTGTGCACCAATGCCCCGAACCAAGATAGCGAATAGCAAAGGCGGTCCATGGAGTTCCTGGCCTATCATACGCCGCACATGGAGGTTTTCCAGGTTTTATCCTCCTTTCCCATTTTCTTCACTTCCCCTCATCGGTGCGGTAACATCCCCAGGTCAGCCCACCTCAAATAAAATTTAAAATTCTAGTTATAGAATATGATGGTTCTAGATGA
Organism: Massospora cicadina; assembly: GCA_022478985.1. Classification (NCBI taxonomy): domain Eukaryota; kingdom Fungi; phylum Entomophthoromycota; class Entomophthoromycetes; order Entomophthorales; family Entomophthoraceae; genus Massospora; species Massospora cicadina. Next base: position 12,548 of record JAKSZP010004426.1, read on the forward strand.
AATCTATTTCTTTTTTCTCAGGGTGCTATATGATTGTGATGATACAAGACTAAGTTAAAAGTTTCAATAGCGGTTTAGGGTTGGTGGGATACATTTGATTCTTTGCCTTTTTCTTTTAACCATCTTATTCTAGATATGTCATTGCCTCTTACTGGAACTGTATATCTCTCTAGCTAATATTCTTAGCACTTTTTTCAGGCTCTTTGGTATTATCACTGGTAACTTTATGAGTGTATGGAGCCATAATGCCAGATTATCTTCAGTATAAGACCTTAAAGGGTGAAAATTGAATAATATAATGGAAACTTATTTGGTAAGCTATTAAAACACTTGGAAGATATTATTTCCAGTGTAATCGATTGGTAGTAGCTATCTTGCATAGTATAGAAAGTAACGTTCCATGAGCTCTTTCTATACTCCTTTTAGTTGATGGTCTTTAGGGTGCTGAAAAGAGTCGTTGAGTTCCCAAGCTCATAGCTAAGTTTTTTACAGCTCTTGAAGTAAAGTTTTACCATTATTGCATAGTTTACCTGCGGGCAGTCATGTTTAATTGATATATATTTATCCTAAACAATTAGCGTTATCCTTGGTGGTCTGTGTGGGGATGGTGGTTGCTTTGACCCACTTCATGGAATGATTAATTCCTACAATGTTTTATCAACTTATTCCTGTAGATTTTGGTAGTGGACCTATGACATCTAAACTGATAATATGAAATGGCTGCTGAAGGGTCATTGGCTGATATTTGTACTTAGCCTTATGCGGCATATGGTTGAGAAAAAGTTATGCAAGTGTTTAAGATTTTCACTAAAGAGTCCAGTATTCCTTCCTAATAGTATTGTACTTGATCCATCATAATTTTTTCCTGGCTCCTCCATGTCCTAAGGTAATGTAGACTTCCATTGTAACATGTGTTTGTTTTGAAGGTCGCAGTAGAATTCAGTCATTTATGACTTTAATCTATAATAGTTCATTAAGTACTCTAGTATCTCGTGAGTGTTGTTACAACATATTTTAAACCGGTTTGTCTTCATCCTCCTTAAGAATCTGGCTTAAAAGTAGTCATGTAACCATTCAGCTTCACTATTGTCTAGATGTAGTAAGGCAATCATGTTATTCCATCTAAATTCATGTGCTTTGTTCCAGCTCAATAGACAATTTCATGTCATAATGCTGAAATTTGAAAGTCCAACGGGCTAGTAATCCTGTCAGACCTTATGTTTTTCAGCCACTTTAAAGCATCGTGGCTTGTAACAACTGTATAGTTTTTTAAACAAAAAGAGTTATAAATGTTTTACTGCAAGGAGATCAGCTAGTCATTCTTTCTTCATGAATCCTTAAATCACTTAGACTTTAATAGCGTCTTGTTTTGTTTGGACACTGGGCAATCGATGCCTTCTTTATCCAATTGATAAAGAATGACATTTATGGCTAAGTCATAAGCGTCTATAAAAGGATATATGACTTATCAAGGTCCGGATTTTGTAGAATAAGTATTCTTAACAAATGCTTCAAAGTCTCAAACTCAGTTCTTTGCACTACTCCCACACATGAAATGGGTGTTTTTGGCAAGCAAAAGGACAAACTTTTAGTGAGATAAGAAAGTTTAGGGATATCATTCCCACAACACGTACTCGCCTCCCTTCAGACACCACGCTGGTGGTATCCTTTGCAAATCTCCCATCCCACCTTCTACCCCAAGTTTTGTATGACCAGTTGGTCGTGGGGCTCATGGCTTATGGCACTCAACCCAACCTCATCTTTGCCATTCCATCTGGTGCGGAGCACCTTGCTGCTCCTCGTGCAACAGCTACCATCATATCACACCACCCTACCATAGCCCAACAAATCCCACCCCGCGCTAGTGTGGCTGCAGCGCCTGATCATTTCTTTTGGGCTCAGGTCAATAATGGTAGGCAGATTTGTTCCCTCTGCTTTGGCCTCAACCATGCAAAAAAAGTGTGTCCTCAGGCCAAGTCCGCTGCTGCGGCTTCTGAGCCCCCTCTGAGGTTCAGTATGGGGCGCTTTGCTGCCCCCTCCCACCCTCCAATCTCGTTCAGTGGGCCCACATGGAAAATCAGCCCCCCCAAAACTTCCAGCCTCACTCTCCCACCTAAATCTACCTCAGCCAATCAGAGCAATGCTTGGACCACCATTGGCACCCAAGAAGCCGCCCATTCGCCCAATCCCACCCACCCAAATTTGAACGCCACTATTCCAGTGAACCAAAATCCATGGGATCTATTGGCTGAAACTGACGAATCAGGTAATGTCCTCATTAGTAAGCATACAGGTCAACCTCTCTGCCAAGGCAATTATGGTTGGGCAGTTTTTTCCTTCCCAACTTCGATGAAGCCCCTACCCCTCGCCATTTTGCTCCTCTGCCCAATACAGCCCCCTTCCAAAGTGACCACCAGCTCGCCTTAGCTGCAGTGGCTCTCCTCTTCCCAAAACTATGCACCGCGGTGGCCCAGTCAGTGGCTCAGCTCCAGCATGGCCTGCCCACCCTCTTCTTCCCCCCAACTTCCCTGAATCTCCCTGCAGTGACATCTCAAAACTATTTGATGATTATTAAGTTGTTGTTATGAATGTCGCAACGCTTGCTTCATTCAACCCCTCAGCCAAAATCACCTGCCACAGTATTTCCCTTTTCACCCAACTTCCTGAAGCCCGCAAAGAAGCTGAAGCTCTCCTCTTAGCTTTTGTTGAAACACTTTCCCGTCATTATCTTGATGAGGAAGTGGAAAACTCCTACTACGCTGACCTCCACCCCCACTATGCGGACGCCCCAACGCCCTGGCTCTCTGCTCTGATCCAGTACTGTAACCAACATCCCTTGATCGAGGCGGGTCTTTCTGAAAACCAACCCCCCAACCCTCCTCACCCTCTGCCATGGTGGGTTAGCGGTTTCTGCTTCTCACCTGGTTAGTAGTTTTGTTTTGTCGTTTTGAGTGTTGTGATTTGATACTGTCCGTCCCCTGGTCAGCAAACCTCAATTAAATTGAAAGAAAGTTTAGGGATATTTTAATGGTAATCTCACATCATTCCTAAGAACTAATAAAATTATGAGGCTCTTCAGCTCAGGTATCTTAGAGATTGCTTCAACTTTATTGTACAAGGGTTAAATTCCTTTCTGCAATATGAATGTTACTGAAATTATGATTCTTAATTGTGAGAAGGTCACTTTGCAGGTTCTAGTTTGATATGGTTCTCTTGAAGTCATTATAAAGGTGAATAGTGGTGGTCTAGATGTTTGATAAAAGTCTTTGAGACTAAAGTTATGTCATCTAGATATACAATCATGCAGCTCAGTTTATCCTTTTCATGATATGATTCAGTGCTTGTTGAAACAAGGTGTGCGCATTGAATAATCCCTGAAGGAGTTGAGTGGCTTATAATAATCCTTCTGCGCATATTAATGCACATTTTTCTTTGTCCTCTAGCAATAGATCCGTCATCCAATAGCCACTAGCAAGGTCCATTATGGAGAAGAAATTCAAGCAGGAGAGTCAGGCTAGAGCATTATTAATAGTGGAATAAGATGGCTGTCCTTCTAAATGAGGCTATTTAGCTTCCTTTAATACATCACTATTATGTGTCCACAATTCTTCTTCTTTATGAGTAACAATGAGGAAGACCATGGACTCTTGGAGTGATAAGTAAGCTGGTATCCAATAGTTGCTTAAGAGGGTCTTATTGTATTGCTCCTCTACCTTTGAATACCTATATGCTTTGATTATATTAGAGTTGAGTCTCCTCCATCGATACTATGCGTCCAGTTCTCATGTGATCATAGTCAAAATTTGACGTGGAGAAAACATCTTGATACTATTCAAGTAATATATGCACTTTCTCATGTTCCTCCTGATTTAGCTTATCGGATTTTTGGACTTGAGGAATGGCACAAATCAAATAATCAGCGGGTAAGCCAAAATCAAGGTGAGTACTAATATTATACCTTGTCAATTTTATCAATGTGACTTAACTTGACCCTTACCAATCTCTGATGTTTATTGACTAAGATATCTTGATTACTTATATTCCCAAGTAATAGCTTAATAGGCTTATGGTAAGCTAGGTCAAAGACTTCTGGTAAAACTCTTGAGTTATATCTAAAGACTCAATTAACACTAGTGATACATAGAAAGCAGTTTGGGGTGTACTTAGAGTCATGTTGATAGAAACTACTCTTTGTTCTCCTGGACTAATTTTTATCTCCTTGGTAAGCATAATAAGGTATGACTTCAGCTGCATCTAATAAGTTGAGGGGTTTTTGTACTTCTTCCATAAGTAGAATATTGTAAAAGCAAAGCGGAAACAGGGTACTTAAACATCTAGAGTATTCTTTCATGATGGATTCTTTGTTATCTAGTATAAGGGGAACCTTGTGATTAGAGATTATAAATAACCTTCTTTTAGATTCATGACTCCTTCATATTTTAACATAAATTGTTCCCCAATAAGTATATCATAATGGGTATTATCTAGGGAACTGTAGAAGATACGGAAACTAATTTTGAACTTAAATTGTTAGGGAAGAATATGTACCTATAGCCTTGGTATTAGTTGGGCAAGCAGTGCTATACTTTTAAGTGTACTCAAGGACAATAGTGAGTTTGATCATGTAACGAGATGAGTTAAACAACGTTGATTGAAGATCCCATATCCAAGGTAACCATTACTCTGATCTTCTGACCTAATACTTCTGCTTTGGTAATGGGTCCTCCAAACTTTGGCAGGAGGGATAACGCCTTTATAAGGTGGAAAGTTGCATTGAGCTTTTGAGAAGTCTCAAAAGTTTTCTCCTTAATCTTCATTAGATTGTGCACGCTTATGATAGGTCAGATCAACGGGGTAAGGTATTGATCAGCATCAATGACCATATTAATTATTCTTTGGAACCCAATAACTTGACTGAGGTAAGATCCTCTGGGACCTGAGCATCATAAATTTATTAGCATTCAAGTGATCCAGGGCGAGCTCAGCAGGTGTACATAAAATATAATAACATAAGACCCTGTAAGTCCCTTTTGGAGTCTTTGCTACAATCATTCTCAACACATGCAAGATAAGCAATTAGCAATATTTTTCAGGTACTTTAGGCTGTTTGTCCTTAAAGTACCTAACCTTAAGCTTACAAACCTTTTCCCTGCTTATAAAGGGCAAAATTCCAAAAATACATGTCTTCATATTGAACGTTCTTCTTGAAGTAATTACAATTGAATTATCCACCTTCTTAAGCTTTGCTTCCTCCATGGTATACACTCTGGGTTTTGTGGAAGTTTTCAGGAGGTTTCTCGCTTATGTATATCAACCACATCAAGCAGGAATTATTTAATATATAAAACATAGTTGAAGCTTTTTTGACAGATGTGATATTTATGGCTAGGTCGTGATTACCATATGAACAAGCAACAATAGCAGATATGGCATTGTATTATGTAAACATCTTCAAGGTCATCAGATTTTGTGCCTCAATATACAAGCATATGAACAATTTTCCAGGGTTCTATTTTGGTGTAGCGCATTGCTCATGAAGGCCTGTCTTTTCATACTTAATCTTTGTTTGAAACCAAATTCTTTGATAAGCTCTTCCTTAATTTCACTCCAAGTATTCAGGTCGTCCATATCCCCTTGACATACAAATAAAATGCGTGTTGACGAATGACTGAAACAGTTAAATTATCTAATTATACTGCGTGATGTTTGCCAAAGACAGTTCTTGACGTCTCGGAGACATCATTGTATGCCAAGGGGATATGGAGAACCATAACCTCTTGAGCTATACAGACTAAATAAAGCTAATTTATGCTTAACCTTTTGATGGTCAATTGCACCTTCCATTGCAGCTTCATAGATGTAGAGGGAAAGATGCAATACTCTCTTCACCAGGTGTAATGCTATCCTTAAAGTTAGGTAGAAAGGTAGTGGCTCCTAATTTGGTGAAAAATTGTTCTCTGGGCGCTTCTGATTCTGCAATTCAGTATGTGTCACTTTGTTCAACTTGTCAAGAGAGTCAGCATCTTTGATCCTATAGAGGGTTAAGATGTTGCTCAATTTCATTTAAAGTAAGTCTTGGTGCGACATCCAGAAGATTAATTCATCTTTTAAAAATGAATTTAACATTATAAAGTCCATATAGTGGATATTTAGATTATGATTTTATTGATAAGCGGATGAGCAGTAATTTTACAAGAGTTTGTTATCATTCTCTAATACTCAAATGCGCTGATTTAAGTCCTCCTTTATCTAATGGACTTTAGGGTTCTGAGAAGGCTTGTAGGTCTTGGCTTTCAGCTCTCCCATGAGAGTATTTCAACGTTTCTCAGCTTTATTGAGGTGATGGTAAGCCTGATTATTATCTTCTTAACTAGAAGATTTACTCTGTATTTTTCTCACTAAGTTGGTGAGTCACTAAGAAATTGAATGAGTAGACACCTGAGTTGCGCAGGATATCAGATCCAACTCAATACTGGACACTCAGGAAATATGATTTTGAGGTACTTAATGAGTCTTTGAGGTTTGATGGGCCTCAAGCAATTAACTCATCATAAGGATTGCTCTAGCTAGAACTTAAGGGAGCTTAAACTTTTTTCCTCGCTATGACGGCTAGTAGATGTTTGGGCTGCCGTTTTTTATGGCTTCCACGTCTTACTTTTGAAGCTCTTGGGCAAAAGTGGCAAGTAATCTTTTAGGTATTTTTGTTCACTCCATAATGGCCTTCCTGAGTTACTCAATAGCTTTCTCCACTAACTTGAGAACAATAGAAATAATGGTTTCCTTTGGTTATGAAGTTAAATGATATAGCAATGATTCTCCTCAATTGGCAGACATCACCTATACTTTGAGACATCAAAATATATTCCTGTTTTTTGGCCATCCATAAGGCCCCTTTGTTTTAATATAATGATGGAGTTCCTCATTATGAATTCTATAAATGCACAATATGGCAAAGTGCTGGTTGTACATATAGTATGATGAAGTAGGAAAAAATTGCACTTGAACCATATGTCTCTGGGAAAACAATTGTTTCATATAGGTTCATGAGAGTCTTGTCCATAGTGGATGCCATATTTCGGATGGCTCTTTCTCATGGGTTTATAAACCCTTAGGTAAGTCTCAAACTCATTTATTTAGAATCCAGGCTAGATATCAGGATTTGGGAATCTCAATTGGTTTTCTTATAGTTCTTAAATGTGACACAAGTGCAACTTCCCATTTGGTCATCTTCATCAACTTTTCTGCTGCGCACTCTGCAGATTATGCTGTTAATCAGATTTACCTTACAGGGTTCTGATAATGCCAAAATCACAGTTTAAACCCTTGAAGTGAGCACCATCCTGTAGGGCTTCCATCTTTTTAACTTGATGATGCTGTACCCTAGAATCCTGACAGTCAATATATATAGAAATCTAAGACAACAACAAGTTTTTTATTTATTTTTGAGGGTGCCAAGTCACCCTTAGGACCCATCAGCAAAAGTAATCACCTTATAAAAGCATAGGCAAAAGGACCTATTGAAGTCAGGTACCAAAAAGAGATATAGATAAAACAATCTAGAATTATTTATATAGATATTTAATAAAAGTTTTATAAGCTACATGTAACAATATAAATCTCATAAAGTGATAATATTAAAATTAACAAAATGGGAGATCTAGATGGAAGGCTCATGGTCAGGTGATCCAACACAGATTGAATAGTGCCTTTGTAGCATAATCTTATTGGTAGAAAAATTATTTTGAATGTAATAAATTGGATGAAACTTGGTATCTATTAGGCCAATCATTAGGCAATTTTTTGATTCCTACCCTTTTGTAGTTTGTCTTAATTTACATTCTTTAAGGCCACCTGATGTATTCACTGCCTTAAATTGCAATAAATTTTTGCTTCAGCTAGCTAGAATTTCACTTTGGGGTATTCTGGGCTCAAGTTGTTCTGATGAATATTTCCAGTTGCCATGTTGATCCTTATCTACTATCCAAGTTTTCTCTATAGTTGATCAAATAATTTCTTTAACCCTTTCTAAGTCTAGGTGTCATTTCTTTAATGGGATTTAAACAGATGATATTCTTCCCATCATGTCCAATACTATGATATCTGACAATTATTTTAAGCTTCCATGCTCTCAACATCACTCAAATTTGGGATAATTACAATTCTTAACTCTTTTTTTCTGATGTTGTAACCCCCGTAGTGTGCACCATAGTAAAACCTTGGCCTTTCATAGCCTTATTTGGGTAGATAGTGTAGATGGTCTGCTGATTTGAGATTGTGTATAACATAAATTAGACACCAAAAGTTAATTTCCCTTTAGATAAAGATTAAAGCAATTGTCATAAGTGGATCTTTTGTCACTCAAAGTTCAGTAAGTTTCTCTTGCTATATCTACTGTCTGATCCTCTGGAGAAGTTTTCTGGGCGCTCTGTCGCCACATCAGTGATAACAATATATATTGGCCTCCTGGACAAGACACAACGGAGACTTGACCTTCCTCTTCCTTGTAAATCCAAGTCATAACAATCTTCCCTCTTCAAAAATGCCTCATATAAGCAGAACCTTAGACTGGCTACTTGTGATGATGCTCTTTTAATTGATACCAGACTAGTTAATGGAGATATTTTTAATTATACTAAAATATAGTGTTAACAAAGATAGGTCATAAGAACTTTTGGTTAAGGATTAAAAAAATAGGCATAGTTCTTATACTTTTTGCAGTATTTAATATATATGATTTGATATGAGGGGAATGTGGGTATAGGCAATATTTTTATTTAACTATAACTTTAAGATTCTCACTTCTTAAACTCTTTTTTTTCATGTTATTCATTTTTAAATTCCCTTGATGCAGTAACTTATTCTCATTGTGGTTGCTTCCTGACCAGGGTGCTGTGTTTCTCCTTGTTTTCTCCATTTATCAGACAGGTGTTAAGTTATTTTAGTTTATTTTTTGATTGTTGCCTCTCTTGAATTTTTATGATTTCTGGGTTTAGTTGAAGGCGCTGTTCTGAGGCATCTAGACTCTGAGCCTCATTCATTAGGTGAAATTGGACATTCAAACAATCTGCTAAGATTTGGGTTGGTCAATATGTTTGGATAGGAGGTTCACCTTGAACAATGTATTGATTATTTTGACCATCATCAACAAGAAGTGGATAAAGTTCTCCATTGTCAGTGGGTATCAAAATATATCACTCCAAGGGATATAAGGGTTCTGATAATCATATTTACCAACTATCAAAATTATTGCGGTCAAGGGATATAAAAGGACCTTGGCCACAGTGAAAATTATTTTGGCCATTGCAGGGTATATGCGGGTCTTGACTGCTTATATCAGTGACTTCTGATACTCATTAACTAATTTCATCTATTTTGTTGATTTTTAAGATTCATTCCTAAGGACGATTAATTTTATATCTAATGCACTCATGGCTTTATCCATGACTCTGCCCAATTTATATAATTGTTAATCAAACTCATCTCATGAGTATACAGTTTATATAAAATTAAGAAAAAGTACTATTATACTTCAAATAAAATTGATGCAAATTATCTCAAGGAAAACTTATCCCTACTACCTAGCCTTGGAAGGTCTATTGCAAAAATTGAAGTGAATGGACTGAAAGTCTGGATCATGGCCATTATGGATACAGTATCATCAAACACATCATAAACACTTAACTTATCAAGAAGACCAAATTTCCCCCAGACCTTGATTATACTCCAGAGTCTGGGAGTGGTGGATTAAAGAACACCAAGGCAATAGGTGCATACTCGTCATTGTCACTGTAAGATTTTCTGCCACAGATAATAAGCTGTACAGGACCTTACACTCCTTTAAAACTAAGTGGAGTACCAACCCTAGGACTATGCCTCATGGCAATCATAATGACTTGGGGCATCACTTGAATAATAGATGAGCAACGGCTGTTCCCCATTTCTAACCCTCCTCATTCCACAAACATTCTCCATTTAAAAAACTTAACTTTACAGATTCTGCAGAGCACTATGGACAAATATTAAGCAGCTCTACACTGAGGCTAAAAATTTGTCCAACACTAGCGCAGCCAGCACAATTTCTTTTTCAAAAAGAAGGCTAACCAGGAAATTAACCATCTGAAAAAATTTAATACCCAGGGAAACTTCAGCCAAATATACGTTTTAAAGTAAATGTATGTACAAGCAAAGGTTAAACAGAAAGAACACATAATGAGACTTTATGTGTCAACAGATTCTGACGCTTTCACGGTAAGCTTGGATAATTTATACTAAAAGGTGGTTAATTAAACCTAAAATGAATCATTCAATAATAGAGCAGTCAACATTTTAAAGGCTCTCAAAGCTTACAAAACCCTTTTTGTCATTACATAGTCATATAACCTATTAGAATACACATTGTAGGTTGTTGAATCACGTTTATTTCCTGTTTGAAATAAAAACAAAACTTTAAAAGTTATATATTCCACCCTAAATATTTTCAAAAATTCAACCCTCAAAAATACACTTGATAAGGCCTATGGAAGGGCTACACTCCTTAATGTTGGTGCTAGTTGTGGACATATCCCTGTTATGTCCGTTTTAATTTTTGTTTTAAAGAATATAAAAGACATCTAAGAAGTAGGGAACAGGATTAAACCACCAACCAAGGGTAATCTCTCTCCACACCTAGTCCAAACGCTCTATCTCTTCACCATCTCTTCAGAACGTGATATTATGAAGCCTGCACCATATGTGATGGTTTATCAAGAAATTTTATTGTAAGTTAGGGTATTCTTTGGCACGCCAGTTCCCTGACATTCATTCCAAATCGGAAAACTAGCTTTTTCAGATTCTTAGATCACGTTGATCAATATCTATTAAAATATGATCATTTGAAACTATTCATGTTCGAATATGAAGGAGGTATTATTATGAAGGAATTGTATTTTTACCACCTTGCCTAAAAAGTCCCTGTGATACTGAATAATAAAGAACACAGCAAGAATGAATACTCTTACTGTTTTTATAGCATGGATTTACTTTATCTCTACATTATAATACCTTGAGCAAAACATAAAGAAGCTTTCAGAGTCAGCAAATGCTTTAGATGGTATCCATTTTAGCCTCTAAAGAAGTAAAGATTATTCCTAGAGAAAAGTAGTGGTATAGTTTAATATTACTACCCAGTTACCTCAAAACTACCTACTGCACATTACTAGCATTGATGGCGTCAATATATACAAGCCTCAATTACTATCAGGAAAACTTAATCCAGCTTATCAGCGACTCATTACAAAACTACTTGGGCAATTTAATAAAAAAAGATTATACTAAAAAACACCTGAAAATTTTCAAAGAAGCTAATTACATTTAAAGACTAACAAATTCACCACATGGATATGCAACTAGATCTGGGACTACCAGATGATGACCTACTATTTACTCTACCTTAGGTACAGATATAAAAAACTTAAATGAGAGCCTCTGATAAAGTGTATAATCTATTAGAATAACTGAACTTTTTTAATGTCAGATGTCAACAATGTCAATATGAGAAGAGGACCCATGATATTGACTTTAGTGAATCTAGCCTTATATAACAAAAGCCAAATCAAAAGTCAAATAATGTGGAGCAAAAATAAAAACCAAGTTAAGACAGCAGTTAACGCCAGAAAACAAGTTCCTTTTAAGAGCCCATAATCTTCCACGCTGCTCTTGATAAAGAATAAAAATGGCACGATAGAATCAGGATAGGCTAGTGGGATTTGAAAACCACCATCAATAATTATGATATCCAATACCATGCATAAATGATGCTCTAGCTCAGCTCTCTGGCTCAATCGTTTCTCAGCAATGGACTTATCCTGTAGTTATAGAAACTTAGACATGTCCTCAGATCAAGCAAAGTGCGCGCTTATTTGCATAGAAGGGATATTTCATTTTATTAGACTTCCTTTAGGAATTGTGCAATGCGCCTGCTTTGTTTTAAGGGGCGATAGATCATAACATAAAATCTCTAAATATGTTGTATAAAGGTCTACTTTACAACACCACAATATTTCAATACCTTCACTGATCATTTAGGACATTAAAATTAAGTATATCAATGATTATATGAGAACAGTTATAAGCTCAAGCCTGCAATCTTTTACAAAATTGGACTTCCTAGGACAATCTTCTTTGTTAGAAAAGATCTTACACACTATGATAAAGCCAAAACTATTGTCAAGATGGCTGAATTACAAAAACTTTTTAGAAAATTTAGTATTTTTGCTCTAATAGAATATTGTTAACATTTTAAACTTTGCTCAGCTCTGTGAGCCAATTGTACGACTCTTAACTAGGCATACCTCCATTTTTATGAGGAATGGAACAAAATTCCACCTTTAAAACCCTAAAAGAAGTTGTTAAAGCAGAGACAATTTATGTAACACTATTATTATAAAAAACCATTATTTAATTATAATCAACACACTAGATCTTGCTGTTGGATGCATATTAAAGCCATAACATATATAGGAAATATTGGATGGGATAATGAATAAAATCAAATTCTGGTATACTATGGAAATTTAATTTGAAGAAATGTGTAGCAAAGCTAAATTTTGAAATCTCACAGCAATAAGAAGAAGGTTAATTAAGGTAGAATAATTATTTATGGAGAATTAAAAATTAGACTTAAAATCATAAGTAAAACAATCAAGAATTTCTTTTGCTTAAACATCAATTATACGAACTAAAATTGACCCAGAACAAGTGAGAGAGGATGACTAACTCGCTTGTGAGATACTGCACTAGATACAGCAGTTGACCACAGCCTAACTACATCTGCAAAAGTAGGACAATCTGCTCTTAAGTTCCAAGCACAAAGTTATGGACGGCTGGCGAATGCTTCCTTAAAAATGTAATTTGAAGTACTCATGATATATAGCAAAGTTGTCTAGGACTTCCTGCAAAAACTAGCTCCACAGCTATTGGCGATGGCGCCCAAATGAATCCAATTAAATTGGCAAAATCTCCCATTTTCAACGCATCTAAAATTCTTCTTTGCCAATATTGGAGGTACAAATCCTATTGACAATACTAACGCCCAGCTGTTACATAAGGTAGAATCCACACAATGGAGTAAGCTCCCGTTGCCCCTAGTAATCCCCTAGGAAAAGCTGTCACAGTGGTGGTTGGTTGGGCTCCTCCAAAAGATCCTCACCAAGTCCTGAACCTTAGCTACAGGGTCAAACGCTCTGAATAATCATGAAAGAACCCTATCCACTGATGAAGTAAAGCCAGGCAATTGCTCAGCATTTCAGGAACCCATACTCACTAGACTTGCCAAAGATAGTTCAGTGCAAGTTGCAACAAAGATATGACCATAAGTGCAAGGAACTTCTCCTAACACCAATCAATCCACACACTTGACAACTAATATATCAGGCTTAAACCCCAAAGAAGTTACAATCACATCAGGATCTGAGCATAAAGGGTCTGAAAGCCAATTAAATTTAGTAAAAAATAAAAAGTTTTTGTGAGATGGATCTGAATCTGCCGCTGTGACTTTAGCATCAAGTGGTGATATGATTTAAGCCACGTCAATCAAGTACACTCAAGTCCAAATGTACATGCTAACCTGTAGAAGCATATCCTACCATGACATTATGAAATGGGATACATAGCTATTTCCATCTCCGTTGCAAATTAGTACTCATGAAGGAAATTAGTCCCGCCAATACTACTCTTTGATGTGTGTCAGGATTCGAGATAAAGAACAATAAAAATTCCCTTTTTTAGCACTAGTGGTGCCCAACACAAAAGGGGGAACCACCACGCATCTTTATATGCAAATGAGCCAAAAAAGGGATTATTAGAAATAAAAAATTTCTAATATGGCACCTCAGCTAACGGCCAAGAAAGCCATAACAGATGGCGAGGAAGAATTTAGGAAACTTTTGTCTGGCGCCCGCTTTAGCTGGCGGACTATGGCAGACAGCATTTGGGGTGGGTGCATCAGCAACATGGGGAATAAGGAGGTATAGTTGCAGGTTTTCTTTGTTTATGAGGCCAATGGTGTCCATTGCCTCAACGTATTGAGCAAGTTGAAGCTCAGAGAAAGTGATGAGAGCTGGCACACAAGTGAAAGAACTGATGCTTTGGAAGGTTTCGGGATGAGTGGGGTTTAAAAGAGCAGTTTTTGCCACATCAATGCAAGTGCGGCTCATATCAAAAGTGAGCTCCTCAATTTCATACTTTGCAACCTCCTCGAAATCATGGGGAAATTTTGGATGGGAATACCCTCAACAAGGGGTTCCTTCGCCCCATGAAGTTGTTGGCGGAGGAAGAACAAATCAAATACCCCACTTCAAAGTTGAGCTGTAACAAATTGACTCTCAAACCTATTCAAATGGAGATGACTTCAAGTTTCTCATCCCCAATTCCTGAGTCACTTGGGTGGAGGTTTCACCAATACAGCCATGGGGGCGGTGAAAAACATTGAGGGTACCAAACAGGCGATCAATTTAGAAGGCTATGAAAGATCCTGAACATATGGGGCCATGAAGATCCTCAAGGCATCATGTCCCCACACCCTACAAATATTGACACCTTTAACATACTAAAGTAGTCATTTTTAAACATTCTTCTGTTTCCTTTTTGACCCATTTTTACAAAATTTCATCTTCAAGCCACCTTCAGACCTTGGCAACATTCTAAAGAACTGCAATGCTGACAAACGTGGTGCTCACTACAAGGGGCTCCAAGCTTTCCTAAGTGAAAACAACCATCACAAACAATGTATAATATTAGCAGCCCTGAAGAACCATCTGCTGGTCAGTCAAGAAGAGTTGCTTGATGGGCTAGCACCTTGCGATATGAAATACCACCCTTACAGTCTGAGAGGTTAGAATTCAGGGCTTATTCCATTCCTCTTGCCCTCTATTGATGTAAATCAGTACCAACTTCAGTTCAAGAACCTTAACAATGTTGTCCAACAATTAATAAATGGCATCTACTCCGCAGGTGCTCGCTCCAGCTGCTCACATGCCTCTTCCATTCCCTCTACCATGTGGGACCTATATGACTCAATCCAGCTGCTGGCAGGAGAACTTGCTCTGGGTTCTGTTTGCTACCTTCGCAACTTTGTTCACCCAGCTATTCATCACCTACATCAACTAGTTGGGTTGAACCATCAAGAATCTCTTGACAACTGGGGCTCGCCCAAGCCTTGCGCTCTCATATCGTCAACTTCTATAACGCAACCTCCTCATTTGTTTATGACAAACTCAAGGCCATTATTGATAACTGATGGTTGATCAATGAGGTCTGAGATAAAATCATGGTGTTAGATAGAGGGATCTCTGGCTATCCTAAGGACCAACTGCGTTGGAACGTCCAACTTCTTGAGGCAACTTGGTAGTCAGCGCCTCCTCCAAGTTTAGGATCTGGTATGGGCCCTGCAACAACACTATTGTGAGCTGGCCTCTTATGATTACTCCTCCAGGAGTGGAGGTCCTGAGGTCCTAGAGGGCCTGAAGGCTCCACTAGGGCGTGAAGGACCTAAAGGACCAGAGGGTCCACGTGGACCGCACAGGCCCCTAGGTCCCTCAGCTCCCACCCCAGATGGCCCTGAAGACCCCTGGCGGAAAGATGTGATAACAGCCTTGGCTGCCCTACGTGATCAAATTAGGAATTTAGCTCAGGGATGCAAACTCTGAGTGGATGGAGTTCCCCTCGACCCTAGGGTCTCCATTAAGGCACTGTCAGACGAAATGGACAGCCTCAGTGCCTTCACCAAGCTTACCAATACTTGCATTTCTCAGCTCAAACAAACTTGTCGAGTGTTTAAAACCTGTTTGACTACCCTTGAGAGCCAGCTTCACCTTCAGGGCACCAAAATTAATACCTAAAGGAGCAAATCACAAAAAGGCTTCCGTTTCCTATCTCAATTAAAATTAAAATGATATCCAAGATGACCTTGAGGGCCTAAAGTGTCAGCTAGACCAGCTGGCCCAACTGTGACTAAGCGGATACTGAGATCTTGGAGCCAGCACCCATTCCTGGTGTTAACACCCTCTCCACTTCTCCTGTAACTAACTTTTAACCTAGTTTTAAAAAGGTTCACCCCCAGCTAGGAGAGCATTGACTCCTTCCTGTACACATATGAGAGCTCTATGGAGGAGGCCACTGACTGGAATAAGATAAAGCATATCCACTCCTGCCTATATAACACTGCCTAGGAGATCATGACCCCCCATTTGAAGGTTAGCGTCACCTGGGATCAGGTCCGTACAGCCTTAATCCAAGAGTTTAGCAGCAATCGAACCCTGGCCAACCAAAAACAGGCGTTCATGAGTATCCAACTGAATAAAGGAGAAAGCCTCATGGACTTTGCCAGCTGTTTCTATGCCGAAGCACAACCCTTAGTCACTACAAATCGTATCACCCTGGTTGATGCTATTACCACTGTAATTTCTGCATTGGGATCCTAACTTGAGGATCAAATGCATATGATTGGCAGAAGAATGGGTTTACCTGTATCCGGGAGAGTAAGGAAGCACTTAACGAGATCCCTGCGTCAACTCTACACTTTAAGGCTACATTTAAAGCCCCTCTAACCGTCCTAAGGTCCATGAGGTTGAGAACCAAAAATTTTGAACTTAATGCACTTACAGTAACGATTTCAGACGTAGTGCGAAGACATTCTGGAAACAGCTTTTCTGAGGAGGCGGGAAAAGGGCCGTCATCATGAAGGACGAGGCGTTCCATGCTGCCATCCCTACCCAGCCTCAAGAATCCTCCTTAAACTTGAACAAACCTGGAGATATTGTATTTGGAGAAGAAAGTTTTGGTTACTAATGATAATAAAAGAAATTGATACTATTTACTCTTCTTCTAATGACTCTCCCATTTTCCTCACGCTACCTCCTCAGTTTAAAAGTCTGATTACCCAGGTCGTAGTCCAGCTTATAAATTTCCAGTCCTTGCCATAGTTGAAAGTGGCTCCCCCGTGAACGTCATATCATCAAAGTTAATGAAGCACCTCAAGATTGCTCTAAATTTACCACACTATATGGAGTATGGCACAGCTGGCCCACAATGTATCCAATCTATAGGGACTTATTTTTCTCTACTGTTACAGTTTCGAACGCTTGCTGAAAACACCCACACTGTCACACTAGATAACTCTAGCTATGACCTGCCCCTCAGGACTTATTTCCTTCGAGACTATTCAGCAGTACTCCATTATGATGGTGGCTTTCTATCCCTACTAGGGCATTGGGTCCCTATGATCTTTGAGACCTTGTGACTCTAAGACCAGGGTCAAAGCCCAAGCCTGTTTACTGGAGAGTGAAGGCCGAACTAACAAGCTCAAATATCACATTAGGGGCTCCCAAGTCCGATTTCCCCCTCCTGCTGTTGATGGGCATGAGGGCATTCCGACCTACTTACCTAGAGCGACTACAATGCCTTCAAAATCCAAAGTCATTGCAGACACCCGGGTCCATGTCAACATCCCCTCAGGATACCTATTGAAAATCTGAGGCCTAGACGACCCATCCACAAAAGAGGTGCTAACCTGCATGGGGATCTTAGATCCAGCTTATGCCAGATCTATATCAGTGTTGTTGGCCAACCTTACTGACAAACCCAAGATAGTAGGTCCAATACGTCCTGCCGCTTATGTCCACCTTCTACTAGTGGAGGCTATTGCTGATAACCAAAGCTTTGGGGACTTAAGGGATTTCAGCTTGGAGACACATCCATCAGTCATCCTGGTCAACACTAATATCGGCAGGGACCTCTCAGATGACCAACAACATAAGGTTCAAGAGTTGCTGGAGGAGTATTTAGACCTATTTTTAGCCTTTTCTATGACTTTGGAAGAATGAATGGAGTCCTACATCATTTGGAAACCGGGGAGCTCCACCCTTATAGTCCCAACTTTACCAAAAAAACATGTTTGAAGAGGCCCAGGGGACAGTGGAGCTCGAACAACTACTCAACGCCAGACTCCTGGTACCATCACACAGCCCTTGGGCCTCTCCTCTTCTGCTGGTTTGGAAGAAGGATTGAGCCACTGGGTGGTGATGGACTACCGACAACTCAACTCCATCACCAAGAAGGACAGTTATCCTCTTCCCCAAATTTATGATTTCCTTTGTCTGCTTTCCAGATCTCAGTACTTTTCTGCCATGGACCTTGCTAGCAGATATTGTCAAGTTGAGCTCGCCTATGAAGATTTATCCAAGTGCGCTCATAGCCATTGAAGAACTATTTGAGCCCACAAGAATGCCCCAGGGCCTTTGTAACGCCCCCGGCCACTTTCCAACATGCCATGGACGGAATCCTTGGGACTTGAAGCTTTCATTCGTCCTCGTCTACCTAGATGACATTACTGCTTTCTCAAAAACCTTTAATGGACACATTGAGCATCTCAGGGAAGCCTTCAAGCGGCTCCAAAAGAATCCAATAAAGCTTAAACCTTCGACGTGCTCTTTCTTCCAATCAAAACTGGAGTTCCTGGGATACAAAGTTTCCAAAGATGGAATCCAACCTAAACCAGACAAGGTCAACGCCATAGAGAGACTTTCACGCCCCCAAAGCTTAAGGGATATCCAGATATTCATAGGCATGGTAGGCTATTATTGTCAGTTTATCCCCTCGGTTTGCTGAGCTAGCTGAGCCACTATTCTACCTTTTGCAGAAGAATGTGTCATTTGAATGGCGGCCTAAAGCAAGAACAGGCTTTAAGTGCCTTGAGAACTGCTCTATGTATTAAACCCATTATAGTCCACTCATGCTTCGACCAACCCTCTTATTGTTTACAGAACCAAGTGATGTTGCCATCAGAGCTATCCTAGCCCAACATGATGAAAACTAAGTCGACCATCCTGTGGCCTATTTTAGTAAGACACTGAGTAAAGCTGAATGGAACTACAGCGTTACTGAGAGGGAGTGCCTGGCTGTATTGCTAGCCATCAGACATTTCTGGCCTTATCTCTACAGTACTCGCTTCACCATTGTTACAGACCAATCCTCGCTCTGGGTGGCTCCAGAAAATGAAGGACCCAGATGGCTGATTAGCCAGGTGGGCTTTATGACTGCAGAGCTATTATTTCACCATTGTCAATCATACAGGCGCTATTCATCAAAACTCAGATGGCCTCTCCAGGATGCCATTGCTAGCAGCTTTGACCCCAAAGGAGGACTGGATGTACAATCTAATAGGATGGCATGAGCAATGGTAATTGGTTAACTCTTGAGGTCAAATCTAAACTCTGGAAGGTGACTTGAGACACTCAAATTAAGGATGGGCTGCAATACAAAAAGTCTATAAGAAGTGGCTCCCTTATGTATGCTCCTCTTTCCAAACTGACGTTATTCTAGAGGGCCATTACACTGCGGGAAATGGGGCAGGTAAGAAGACTCACAAATGGCTAAAGTCACGATGTTACCGGGACCAAATAATGGAAACCATCCAAGTCTTAGAGTCATGTATGACTTGTCAATCTCAAGACCTAGCCAATCCTCGATTACAACACTCAGTTGTCGCCCTGACTGGGCCCTTCAATGTCATTAGCATTAATATGGTGGGCCCTCTTCCCACTGGGTTGCATGGCCATAGGTATATTATCTTAGACGTGGACCACTTAACCAAGTGGGTTGAAGAGATCTTTGGTCCCAGCTGCTACTGCAAAAGCCATAGCTCTCTTCCTTGCTTGATCCGTTTTCACCCAACATAGGTGCCCCCAAATCTTACTTTTGTGATAACGTGTTGAATTTAACTTTACAGGTAATACAAGGACGTACCTCGCTATTTCGCACTACCCAGACTTTCGCTGCCCTTAACACCCATCAACTAATGGAGCGGTAGAACGCGCTAATGGAACTCTTATTTCCATTTTACAAAATTGGCCGCCTTGGATACTGGCCGTTGGAAACACTACCTACCCAGCGCTTTGCTTGCCTACAGGACAATCTACCACTGATTCATCAAGATGTCCCCATTTGAAGCCCTATATGGGCGTGCACCTCGGCTACCAAGTAGCGTCCAGTCATTGCTTAAGACCTCCACACCTAAGAAGTCCAAATTAACTATAAGGGCCTTAGCCAAAGAATTGTCCGACTTCAAGCCCTAGCCACACAAGGCATTGTCACCACTACAGAAAGAGAGACATTGTGATTTAATCTCGGCTGACCCTCCTTACTAGATTTCCAATTAGTCGACAATATTCTCTTCTATCACCATCGACCTAGAGCCTGACAGAATAAGGTAGACATTCTTTGGTCTGGACCCCATAAGATCATTCATAAGGTGATGTCAGAGTACTACATTGCTGATGTCAACCAGGGGACTGTGGTCAATTGAATGCATGGCTGGTTCCTTCAGCCTTATATCCCCTCTAACATATCTTGAGGGGGGGCATTGTTGGCATTTGAGATAAAAAACAAATCAAATTACCCACTTCCTAATTGAGCTGTAACAAATTGACTCTCAAAGAATACTTGAATGGAGATGAGTTCAGGATTTTCATCCCCAATTCCTGATTCATGTGGGGCGGAGTCTCCACTGATCCAGTCATGGGGCGGCTAAATAAATTGAGGCTGCCAAATAGGCAGTTAATTTAGAAGGCTATGAAAGATATGAACGGATGGGGCCACAAAGATCCTCAAGGCACCATGTCCCCATGCACCCTATAAAGATCAATACCTTTTAACCTAATAAATTATTCAATATTCTAACCATTCTTCTGTTTCCTTTTTGACTCATTATACGATTTTGCATCTTCAAACCATCTTTGGCCCTCGGAAACAGTCTAAAGAACTGCAATGCTGACAGCGTGAGCACAAGTTCAATGCTGGTGCCACAAACAAAGGCTTAATAATCAGATATTGAACAAAATGGCCAACTTTTTGAATTGTCCCAAATCTGAACTGAGGACGCATTATAGTGGATGAAACTCCTGGTTGACCACACACGGTGAAAGCTACTTACACGAGGATTTAAAGCCCACTGATGCTAAGGCTTGGCTTTAAGCTGGGATCCACCTTCATGATGCCTTAAGGTATGATAATTCTGACATTCCCTCTAAGTTTTCTCTATCCCTCAAAAAAGGATCTTACCAATGAATCTCACCTCCTATGTGAAGAAATGTCTGAATGCTTTCACTGCCCTTGAATGGGCACACCACGCCATTCCAGTCAGTGCAGCGCATGAATGGGACAGCACTACAATTCTCTTGAGGAGGCGATGCTATGGATTATGGACAGTTTTAAATTGACTAAAGCCTTGTATTATTGCGTATACAGGAATCCTACCAGCAACCCCATCTGTCTGTTAAAGGCTAGCTGGACCAAAGAAAAGGCGGTTGAATGGGGACCTATGTGGAATTTGTTTCTGGAAGATGCCATTAAGTAGAGTACAAATGGCTTCAGAAGCTTGAAATGCAGTATTGGCTCCGCATAAGAGCCAATATTGAACTCATATGAAACTGGGTGAACGTGGGTGTTCTCAAGTCCATCCAAAATACCCTTTACAGACGCACTTTCCCTAATGTCAAATGGATGTTCTGGAGGGACCATGAAACTTGGATAAAGAAGCGGATTGGTATGAAGTGGGTTCACCACAAAATTTCACAGTATTAGATTGAGAATGAGATCTTGCCATTAGCTGCAACAGTGATGTGTGGGGTTATGACCCCTGGACTCAGCTGGGAATAGCTGCAGAATGGAATTCAGGTTAAAACATTTATGATAGGAAACAGTAATTTCCCAAACCCTCCCTCGAGGCCCTCAAACTACTGAGGGCTTCTACTGTTGGAGTTATTTTAAAGTTGTGAAGCTCATTTGCCGTTAAAATTTCTGTTAATTCTTGGCGTTTAGTCTTGATTCCACCAAGTTAATTTTGCACAGGGTATGAGCCACTGAGCAACCCAATTGGATGATATGAAGATTGCTGACAATATAATAAACTCAATAAAAATATTTATGGAGATATCGCCCTTTATTTCCACCTTTATTATAATATAATTGCAGACTTTATCTGCACTCTTCCTTCTCGTAAAAACCTCTAGTCTCTTTTATCTTCCATCAAACTCTTTATACCTTGTTTCCCACAGCTGGATGCATCCTCGGTTTGGTATTCTTCTATTCTGCTTCCCTTTTCTAATTACTTTCATTTGTATTGAATTTTGGCATAAATCCTCTCGATTTGCCAAATGCCTCATTTTGAAGTGCTTAAATTACCAGTACTGGTTCGATTTCAGAAGATTTCATTCATTCTGCCATATTGACTTAGGGCTTATCATCCAGTCATATTGGAATTGTGACATTACCCCTCCTTGACTGGACAATAAGTTCTTACTGTTTGTATACTCGAAGGAACTTTGCATAGACTCAGTTGATAACTCAACCCCCAGAGGGTTCCTTAATTGTATAGACATCCATACCAGTCTTCTTGATAATCTCAAACAGGCCAACCCAAATGTTGGAGAGCTTATTTTTTCGTCCAAATCCATGCTGATCGTGGAAAAAAACGTAATCCCCTACAGCAAACAATGGAAGACTGCTCCGGTGCTTCTGGTCAGCTTGGCCACAGATTTTCTTCGCTAGACTGGTGGAGTAGGATTCTGTTTGCAACTTGATCAAAGTATCCATGAGTTGATTTAGATATTGCTGAGGATTCACCCCACCAGTGTCCTCTACACATGAATATAGTAAGGCAGGCAGAGCTGGATGTTGACCATACAGCAGTTGAAACGGGCTCTTACCAGTGGCCAAATGATAGCTGACATTATATGTGAATACTGCCGTGGGTAGGAGAGAGTTCTATTCTGAGGGTCAATCATCTACCAATTTACAGAGGATGTTCACCAAAGTTATGTTAACCTGCTCCACCATTCCATTAGATTCCAGGTGATATAGGATGATCAAAGCCCCACAGATCGCCATCAGCTCGTTCAACTTTGGCAGAATGTGCGAGGTGAATTTGATTCTGTTATTTGTTAAAATGAATTGTGGGCAGCCATGTTGCTGTATAACACACTCCATGATGAATTTGGCAGTAGTAACTGCACCCAAATCGTTGATGGCCCTGGCCTCCACCCATCGAGTCAGATGATCTATGGTGATGATAATATATTTGGACTGATTGGTACTAGTTGGCAGAGGTCCTACTACATCAATAGAAATGGTATTCCAAGTGAACCAGGGTTTGACCAGCTGATATGTGGTTCTCTTATGGAATGGTTTTTCCACTTGACACTGATGACAACAACTAATTGTTTCCAATATTTCATAATGCATGCTCTCCCAGTAGTATTGGTATCGCAACATCTCCAGTGTTTTCCACAACCCTCCGTGGCCTACAGCCCGATGAGCATCCATAATTATTGTAGGTTGGGCTGAAGGCTTAGGGAAACTCAATGTATGGTCGCCGATCTGCTTATATAGTTCTCCTTCATGTAGAAAGGTATCCGCCCTAAGTCTGTCTAGTACCTTGATCACATGTGGCAGCTCATCCTGGTATTTATTTACCACCATCTTCTCATACATTATGTCATCTAGATCCGCTGTGATTGCGACTGTTGGCAGCCTAGAGAGACAATCTGCATTTTGGTGTTTAGCTCCAGGGCGGTTTACAATCTCAAAATCATATTATTGGAGCTTTAATGCCCAATGTGCGATTCACCTTTCCAGCTCACGCAGATTCTGCAACCAACGCAAGGAGGCATGATTTGTTACAACTTGGAATTGTATCCCATACAAGTATACACGAAACTGTTTATCAGCATAAATTACCGCTAAACATTCTCACTCAGTAACAGTATAGTTTCGTTCATGACAGCTCAAACTTTGACTACAGAAGGTGACAGGATGTTCTACGCCATCGTCATCCTGCTGAGATAATACTGCCCCTATAGCGGAGAGAGAGGCATCTGTTTGCACTATAAACTGTTTGTCAAAATTGGGATATTGAAATATGGGTGCACTTGCTAACGCTGTGCGCAATACATTGAAAGCATTCTGGCATCGCTCTGTCTAATCAAAGGAAGCATCTTTCTTCAGCAATTCGAAAAGTGGGGCCCCAATGCAACTGAAATTGGGAATGAATCGGCGGTAATATTCAACCATCCCCAGAAACACCTGATTGACCCGCTTGCTACCTGGGCAGGTCATCTTGCTTATTGCTTCCACTTTAGCTGGCTGTGGTTTATGCCCATTTGAATCCACAACAAACCCTAGGTATTCCAATTACTCTTTAAGGAAATGGCACTTTTGAGGCTTGATTTTGATATTAGTGGCAGTGAGGCATCAGAACACTTGTTCCAAATGGCTAAGGTGTTCAGTAAACGTCTGCAAGAATATGTTGATATCGTCAAGATAGACTAAAACTCAGGACAACTTTAAATCACTTAATATTGTATCCATGGCATGCTGAAACATAGCTGGGGCATTGCACAACCCTTGTGGCATGTGAGTAGGTTGAAATAATCCTTTTGACATGATGATGGCACATTTTTCTTGTTCCGCTGAGGGCAATATAATCTGCCAGTACCCCAAGATCAGATCCATGGCTGAGAAATAGTTCACTCCTCCTAATCAATCTAATGCATCATCAATTCGTGGAAGAGGGTAGGAATCCTTCTTTGTTACATGTATTGAGTTTGCGATAGTCAATAACCACCCAATTTGAGCCATCTTTTTTCTTTACTATGAGCACTGGTGATGCCCACAGACTATTCTATGGCTCTAACATCCCTTGCAGTATAAGTTTATCCACCCCATCAGAAACAACTTCCTCCGCTGCTTTAGAACATCTAATAGGTCGTGAACAAATGGGAGGGTGATCCTTGGTATCTATCTGATGTACCACCCCTTGAGTGCACCCCAGATCATGATCATCAGATGTGAAAATATCCCAATACTTTTCAGATAACGCCATAGCCTGTTCTTGTTGTTCCGTTGATAATCCAGTCAGCGCTTCACGCGGAACCACAGTCAATACACCAATTGGAGATCTTGTTGGCAATCCTAGATCCTCCCACGAGCCAAAATCATGGATACAGTGGACAGCTTCTATAGGGGAAAAGTGTAAGTATGCCACCACTTGGTGCCGCCAGATTTTTATGGTCTCTTTTTGTAATTTTTGCGAGAAGCACTTCCACTTCTCCATTCCCAGGTAGCAGAAACCCTGGAGCCACATGTGGCTCAAGCCAAGAGTGTTGGTAAAGCGCATGATTTCACCAAAGAGCCCTTTTGGGACATCAATTTTGAGCTCAGCTCCTACTATGCATTGGTGCCCAGATGGTATACTACAATCACTAGATGCTCGAAGTGGAATCCCCTTGCATTCATAGATCTAGTTGGGAAGTATCCTAGTCCATCACTTCAGTCGTCAATAGCACATGGGGATTACTCCGTCCTGTAGGCTAGGTTGATTTGACTAGATCAGAACGAGTCCATTGGGATCCCACACAAGGTAAAATAGACAGGAATCTGTTGTCCTAAAAAGTAAAGTGATTCCTCTGCCATGTCTACGCAACACCAAATTTCCTCATAAAAGCTGCATCAACTAGCATATCATAATTGTTGTTTGGTAGAACCGCCACTGGGGTGGAAGCCTGGATGGACCTGAATCATAAGGGCAATGTACTATAAGCACCTTCAGATACAGTGCTATGTGTCCCCGCTGTTCCATATACTACTCAATGATCCACATCCAGTTTGAGCAGGAGCTTAGCCACCAACCAGGTAGAGACTATGTTCACAGGGGCTCCAGTATCGATGATAGCCTGGCTTTTTGTATTTTGGACGAAAATGTCATAATAAGTACATTCCAAGTAGAAGGAACCATCAATGTTTATTGCGTATACATCCAAGAGCTTACTCTTACTTAAGAAAGAGAAAATGCTCTTGCCGACCTATGGGTACTCGTTAATGATTTTTCCCACTAGAATAGCATTGTGGACTCCTACCAAAGAAGTAGCACCCATCAATGGATCCTCAATACTTGTGCTGGTCTGTTCCAAGATATGCCACGCATATGGCTTCAGCGCTTCCTGGCGAAACACAGAGTTTGAGGGTATATCTATACATTTGGACCCAGAAGCAGAATTTCCCGATAGAAGCTGTTGGTATAGTAATTCATCCAATTGAGTTTTGGATTTTTCCCAATTAGGAGTGAGGAATTCGTTAGGGATGAGTGGATTAAACATAGCGGAGGAGGAGCTTCCCATCTCTACTCTGCTTAAGCTTTTCCCTGCGGGGTCTCCTCAGTCAGTAACACAGCCAATTTTGTTTTATTAGGGCAGTTTGCCACATAATGCCCCCTCCAGTTGCATTGGAAGCAAGTATTCATGGAGGGTTTGCATATATAACCTGCAGCTGAAGTACCAGTGAAATGATAAATGGTATATTTCCAAGGTCAGGAACAGACTGCCAGATAATATCTAGGTCGGAAAGAATTTGCAGAATGGTATGGCAAACGAATATGTTCCATCAGATGATAGCATAGCCAAAGTAGTTCATACTCTAAAGTATCTGGTGAGGAGGTAACAGAAGGTTGGCGGGCTATATTAGGGGCGCTGTTCGTGGCGGATAGTCGGTGTAAAGTATTTACAATCCAAATAAGTCCTGCTCCTTTGTTCAGCACGTGAGACATAGCGTTAGATAGTTCCCAGCATGGTTTGACAGCTGTCATCATTGCAATACCCACATCCTCAGCGGATAAAAGGTTGGCT
Organism: Massospora cicadina; assembly: GCA_022478985.1. Lineage (NCBI taxonomy): Eukaryota > Fungi > Entomophthoromycota > Entomophthoromycetes > Entomophthorales > Entomophthoraceae > Massospora > Massospora cicadina. Next base: position 39,259 of record JAKSZP010004426.1, read on the forward strand.
CCAATTAGTACATGTGCTTCTGCTAAGAAATGTTCAGCAAAATGTGACAGGGTCTCATCTTGCTGAATTTTATAGTCAGAAAATTGGCTTTTCGTTGAGCCATTTTGGTTGCACCCCCAAACAAACAAAAAAAATCGTCTTAATTTCTTCATAGGATGCCAAACTGTTTGGGAGGTAGCAAATAATTTGATTGGTGCTGTCTACATCAAGAGCAGACAGCAACAGTTTCACTTTCTATCGATCAGAAACCCCTTCTACAGTGAATTTGAATCGCTCAAAATACCTATGTAGGTTTTCATCATGACTAAAAGGAGGTAAGTTCTCAATTCACATGGCTTCGCCTTGCTTCACACTTCTGCAGCAGGGATCAGGCGCACTGGTTCGCCAGCTGGTTAAGCTCAAATATGACGTGATGAACTCAAAGGAATTAGAGTCGCGCGGGGTATACAAGTCATCACTGGAAGAATATCTGTTAGTGGATTCATAACGTTCATTCTCCAAATTGCCACTGAATGCACCGTTTCTTCCAGCTCTGGTATGCTTCACAAACTGTTTGTTGATCAACTGAATTCCTGTTGCAACATTTCATATTGTTGTTGCAATTTTTGGCGGATACCCCTTTCTTTGTTCAGGTGCTGTTCCACAGCTTGTATTCGCGAAAGAACTTCTTTAATTATATTCTGCGAGTGGGTTTGCTGTTAGAATGGAGGAGGACTCATCATTGTAGAGTAATTGACTTTTTGGTTTCTTCCAACTATAGTTGCTTAGTGGCCCCCTGTAGTGAGCACCACTGTTAATTCTTGGCGTTTGGTCTTGATTCCGCTGAGTTGGTTTTTACAGGGTATGAGCCACTGAGCAACCAAATTGGATGATATAAAGATCGCCGATTATATAATAAACTCATTAAAAATATTTATGGAGCTATCGCCCCTTATTTCCGCCTTTATTATAATATTGTTTGCAGACTTTATCTGCACTCTTCCATTTAGTAAAAACTTCTAATCTCTTTTATAATCCATCAGACTCTTTATACCTTGGTTCCCCCAGCTGGATATGTCCTCGGCTTGGTACTCTTCTATTCTGCTTCCCTTTTTTGATTACTCTCATTTGTATTGAATCTCAGCATAAATCCTCTTGATTCGCTGAATGCCTCATTATAAAGCGCTTAAATTACCAGTACTGGTCCAATTCCATCAGATTCCATTCATTCTGCCATATTGACTTAGGGCTTATCATCTGGTCATATTGGAATTGCAACAATGTCATTCATATATACTGAATGGTTAGAATAGCATTACCATGAATTACTGGTGCCAGCAAACATCATATACTAGTGGTTATCCAGCAATACCTTTACTTGGCATATTGGCCCCAAAGATGTAATACACTGATACTGACTGGGCTTCTCATCCACCAAAGCCCACGCTGGCCTGAATTAAAAATTTACCAGCAATTGCCTATAATATAAGTCTCTGAAGCATCAATATGCATCATGTGGAGGTGTTCCTGAGCCGTGGTTTTAGCTTAGACACGTCATTTAGTCAGATCATGAAAGGAAAGACGCTGACTGAGCCACAAAGCTGAAGCCCAAAAATAGATCATATAGCAACATGGTAGCTTAATATAATGAGTCATCTTGGAACAGTGCCAGCGGACATGTAATTTTATTCGTCAATAAATTAGCGGCAGGTCTGTGGACTGCAAGCCCCAAAATCATACCTGAAGGAGGCTATGCACATCCATCTTTAGCAAAAAAAGAGGAAGAATGGTCCAAATTGATTATACCAATTCATAAATAAGCTTAACAAGATCCTTTTGGGTGGTGATTTATAATCATTACTGGGCACTGGAGCAAGGGCGTGATGTTATTATTATCCTCAGAAAATTTGACTGCCAAAAGCTTCTCAAAGTCAACATCAAATACAGTGACATCTATCTGCAAACAATTATGACCCATTATTCTAAAATACTTCTAAGCGGGTTATTCTACAGAACATTTCAACAGACTGTGAATGTTAATGGGTCCACAAAGTGATCTTCACCAGCCTCTCTTATTATGGTAAGGTCCAGGAGCTCATGCAAGCCAATAGTTATTTTATCGCCGAATTCATATGATTCTCATACATTGGAAGCGCTGTATTAGCCAGCCCATGTATGAAGATGAACAAGGTCACCCTAACCTGCTTCATCTGAATACCAGGCCTTAGCTGCATTACTTATGTTGAACAGGAGGACGCTAAGCAGGTCTAACAGCTCTGTTACCAGACAGGGCACACAATGGATCAGTGCCATCATAAGAAAAGGAATATGGCCTGAGATTTCATACACCCCAATTGGCAGTATCACAAAGATGGATTGAATAACTTACCTCTGACAAAAAGCAAAGGAGTAAATCCTGAGGAGCCTTACAGAGGTCATGGACGTGATGAGGCAACATCAGAAACTGAACGCCGTCCACAAGGAGGCGTGGTAGAGGAGGCTTCTAAGAATCCTGAAGCTGATAATAAGTCTTCATTAATCATAACCCTGAAGATTACTAGATGGATGAGGGGACGAGCCTCAAACCACCTGCGCCCCAAAAATCCCAGGCGGAGTTGGCGGAATGGGAAGAAGAGTGTTAGCAAAAGGCCATCCTCAAAAGATTGCCCAAGAAAGGCTAATCATCTACTGCTCCAAAAACTTCGCAACAAAAACTGAAAAGTGGAATACCGGCAAGCTGACAAATAGAAACCATCCACAAAAAAGTCCAATGCTGGCAACCAGCCAACTTATAAAGCCATAAATCAGAATGAATGTTTAGCTGGAAAGCAGCCAAGGTCAGTGAGCTAAGTCCAGTGAAAAACAACAATTATAAATAAAATAAAATACAATTCCAAAAATCTTTAAGCAACTGATGCTGAGTCTACCAATTAATCCGAAGCTTTGGAGGTGCACCCCAAACTGTGGTCAAGACATCACCTTTGTTGAATAATAAGGAAATGGGGATGGCTATGGAAATGAAATATTTAGTGCACAAGCTGCCAAGTAATAAAGTTACTAATTCCCACCAGCCGCCCTCACCAATAACCATCAACTCTGCACCTGCCCTAGGCGGCCTCTGTCACCAAAAAGTCCACCACTGTTCATGTTTCTATCCAAAAACCATATTCGCCTTATAAACTCAGGTCAAGCAACCAGGAATAATTATTGCAACTATAAATGCTAAAGGGATGGCTAGCATTCACACGCAAAAGAGAAAAATACATCACTATGAAAAAATAATAATATAGACGTAACTTAATTTTGGAAACACAAGTATACTGCCAGAAAGAACTGGTGCCAAACTCAATCCAGGATGCAACATGTCGCCTATGGTCCCTTTAAATTGGGCAAGCACTATGGGTGGATCATGTAGCCATAATTGCTTTAAACAAGAAAATTACCCCAAATTTGTAGATGAGACTCAGACTGGAAGGTTTTTAGTGGCTAAGGCCACTAATATGGAAACTTGTAGGAGGCTTATAGTGGTCTACATTATGCCACACCAAATCCCCATGAAAGACATTTTTTGGAAATTCCTGTTTGAGGTACCAACTGGCGAAGATACAATCACTTAGGAGATTTTAATTATTGTACAAATGTAGCTGGGATAGGTTCATGGCAAGTGAGTGCCTCTACCATAAGGCTGATGATATGCTAGCATACCTGGTCTCATCAGGGATGTGCCTCATGATAGGTGAAGAGGATGACGACCCCTAATCCTCACATGGTGGACTTACAGCTCCAGCATAAATCAGTACTTCAATTTCTGTCTTCTTAAATGCTAGTGTCTTCTGACAAAAAGCCTCCTGACATTGAATAGAGAAGTCAGACTCAACTTTGAGATTGATTAAATGATTGTCCAAATTTCAATCAACCTTGGCAATCCCCTGAAGCGCCGCAAGTGCAAATATCTGTCAAATTGAGATACAATGAATGACATCAGACCATCGAAAACAGTCTCAATCATCTAGTCGCTTACCTGGACCAGCAATCTAGGATTGATCCACTTGTCGGCTTCTATTTTTAAGCTCAATGGTGCTATTCAAAAATTGATAGTCATTATTGAAGTTGTTTAAGAAGCATGAATGTTTATTTTAATGATCTTAAACGGCTCCAAGTCACCGCTTATGTCCCGCCATCTAGATTATCCATTCAAGGGTAAGTATGCTGAGATGGACTTATCTAAGTCAAGTACCAAAATGAGATGTAGAAATAACGATGTAACATTATTATAGTATACACTAGAGGTTTTTATATGTCACATTTATAATAAACCCCAAAAGGTAAATGATTAATAAATAAAATGGAGAGGGGATCTAAAGGGGAGACTGTTGGTATGGTGATGCATTCAGAAGATATAGTGCCTTTATATCATAATCTTGATATAGCAAAATTTTGATTAAATACCTAAGCCAGATGAGACTGGAAGCACTTAAGTTTATCATTTGACAGATACTTGATTCTTACTCTTCTTTCAGGTTTGCCTTAAGCTACTGCCTTGAGTGCCACCTTGAGTAGTTTTCGCAAGATCTTTTGATGATCCTTCAAATTTGGTTGGGCAGGATTTCATTTCAGGATATATTAAGCTTAATTTGTTACGTCAGACTTTTCCCAGAGTCAATTTGAGATGTTTAACTATCAATTTATCCAGTTAATTTATTAAGGTAAGACTTTAACTCCATTCTCTGGTCTAGGCGTCATTTTGGTTTAGGGAGTCAAATGGTTGACTTTCTTTTCATCATGTCTGGTATTCTGATATCTGACATCACCCCCTTCAAAATCAGTAGGGTATTACTGATACAAGAATTGTATATGTATATGATTAATAATAACTCCAGTTTCTAAGGACAGGATTGTTTATCATCCCCACATTTGTAAGTGATAGCATCTGGCCCATCTCAGATGGGATTTAACTTTTTCATTTTGGGGTGTTGTTTTATTTGTTGTAATATAAGACTAAGTCTAAAATCTTAAAGGTGGGTAAAAGTTGGCGAGTTGCATTTGCTGCTTGACCTTCTCTAACTGTCATAGCTTAATTTGTCATCTCCTCTAATTGAAGTTGTATAATCTTCTGACCTAAATTTCTTAGCGCTTTCTCAGGCTCTTCAGTATTACTAGTAACTTAATGAGCTAATAAAGCTGGGATTCTAGGTTCTCTTCCATATAAAGCCTTGAAAGGAGACGTTTAAATAATTTGATAGAAACTTATCTGATAAGTCATCAATACACTTGGGAGATATTGATCCCAATGTAATGTATTGGTAGTGCACATCCTAGATAATGAAACCAAAGTCCAATCGCTCTTTCTACAATCCCATTAGTTAATGGGTTGTAGGGCGCTGGAATATTTGTTGAGCTCACATGATCATGGATACAATTCTCACAACTCTTGACATAAAGATTCTTGTTATTTTATAGTGGTACCTTCAGGAAGCTGTGCATGGTAGATATGTTTTGTTATTTAAAATTAGCAGTAGCTTTGGTGTTTTCATGGGAATGGCGATTTCTTTGACCCACATTGTGAGATAATCTATCCCTATAAGGATGTATCAATTCCTCCCTGTAGAATTAGGTAATGGACCTAAGATGGATAGACTGATGGTCTGAAATATCTGCTGAGGAGTAATGGGCTAATATTTATATTTGGCATTATGCGTCGTTTTATTTCTTAATAGTGATGCAATTGTTCAAGTCTTCAACTACAGAGTCCAGTATTCCTTCCCATTAGTAGCGACCCTTGATCCATGAATAGGTTTCCTGGCTCTTTTATGTCCTAGTATTGTGGGCTTACATTATAATTAGTACCTTTTTTGAAGGTCGCAAGTAAGGTAGCCTGTCAATTCCAACTTTCTAGTAATTTAATCCGTTGAAAACCTTTTTATTTCTTTTTTAGCACTAGGTGGTCCCCCCCCCCCCCCCCCCCCCCCCCCCCCCCCCCCCCCCCCCCCCCCCCCCCCCCCCCCCCCCCCCCCCCCCCCCCCCCCCCCCCCCCCCCCCCCCCCCCCCCCCCCCCCCCCCCCCCCCCCCCCCCCCCCCCCCCCCCCCCCCCCCCCCCCCCCCCCCCCCCCCCCCCCCCCCCCCCCCCCCCCCCCCCCCCCCCCCCCCCCCCCCCCCCCCCCCCCCCCCCAACCTAAATTGGGGATACACCGATCTGAAACCCTTTGTATTTTGAGTATGTGATTTTGGTATCTTCTAAATTTCATCCCGATTCTCCCAAGAGTCTGGCTTCATGAGTAGTTCGTGTAATTGCTTACTTCTCTATTGTTTGAATATTAGGGGCAGTTGAGTCAGTCCATCTACGTTCATGTTTTTTGTTACAGCTCAATGGATGATTTTCATGTCATAATGCTGAATTTTGAGCGCCCAGCGGACTAGTCTGCCTATCATATTTATCATGTTTTGCAGACACTTTAAAGAAGCGAGGTCTTTAACAGCTGTAAAGTTCATACTATACAAGAAGTTCTGGAAAGGTTTCACTGCCAGGAGAACAGCTAAGCATTCGTTCTTCAAATAGTTATAATCTCGCTCAGCTCTAGAAAGCGTTTTTCTGTAATAGGACACTGGGTGTTCAATGCCTTCATCTTAGAATAGGGAGAGGTAGTCACCTATGGCTAAGTCAGAGGCGATTGTAAACAGGATGTATGGCTTCTCATAATCTGGATGTCATAAAATTGGTCTTCTTGTCAACAAGCTCTTCATTGACTCTAATCAGTTTTTGCGATATTACCCACACAAAAGAAGTATCTTTGGAAAGTAAAAGAACAACAGACATGGTGAGTTGTACAAAAAACGGATAAAATGATGGTAATGTTTCATTGTTTCTAGGAATTTCTGTATGTCACAAAGGCTCTTTAGCTCAAGAATCTTGATGATTTCTTCAGCCATATTATATAAGAGTTGAATTCCATCCCACACTATGGTGTGTCATAAAGAGTCCAGTTCCTGCTGGAAGAAGGTACATTTTTCAGTTTTTAGTTTAGATGGTTCTCTCTCAGCTTTTATAAAATAGATTTGGTGTGGTCTAGATGATTGGTAAAGATTTTTGAAATTATTGTTATGTCATCAAGGTATATGATCACATAGCTGAGCTTAAGATCTTACATGATGTGATCCATCACTCATTGAAATGAGTCGAAAGAGTTGCATAATCCCATGAGGGATTCGGGTAAATTGAAATATTCCTTCTGTGCATTTTAATGTGCAATTTTCTCGGTCTTCCGTTAATTTTTCATCTGCCAATAGCCGCTGGCAAGGTCCATCATAGAGAAGAACTTTCAGCCAAAGAGTCAGGTTAAGGCATTGTCAATCTATAGAAGATCAGATAGCTGTCTCTATTGGTGAATCTATTAAGCTTCATATAATCTATCACTTTTATGTGACCACCATTCTTCTTCTTTATAAGCAACAGTGGGAATGACCAAGGACACTGGGAGGGCAAAAGTAAGCTTGCATCCAATAGTTTCTTTAGCCAGACTTCATTTATTGCTCCTCTACCTTTGACTTTCTATATTGATTTGATCGGATAGGGTTGAATCTCCAACAGTGATACTATTTGTCCAGTCTAACATTTGACCATGGTCGACATCTGATGTGGAGAAAACATCCTGGTAGTCTTTAAGTAGTTGTGCACTTTCTCATGTTCCTTATGTTTTACTTATTGGATATTCAAACTTGAAGGATAGCGCAATTTGAATTGTTGGAAGATAGGCCATAATCAAGGTGAGTACAAATAAAATGTACCTTGCTGCTTTAATTAACTGGAAATAGTTGCCTTTCCTAATCTCTTGATGTTTAGTGAATAAGATATCTTGGTAATTAGGTTCCCAATTAATAGTTCAATAGGCTGCTGATAAGCTGGATTGAGGACTCCTGGAAAATTTTTACTAAATTCTACTTACTCCATTGACACTAGTATTATATTACAAGCAGTTTGGGGTGTACCAGTGATTTGTTAGCAAAATCACTCTTTGTTCTTCTAGTTTAATTTTCCCGCCTCAGTGGCATAAAATGGTATTCCTTATTCTTCATCTACTAATTTGGGTAGCATTTTTCATATTACTTCCAGAGGTAGAAATTCACAAAGGTAAAGCAGAAACAGGTACTTGACCATACAATAATAATCCTTCTTTCTGGAGTCTTTATTAACCACTACAGGGCAAACTTCATAATTAAAGAAGTGATAATCATCCTACTTTCAGGTATATGACTCCTTCATATTCAGACATAAACTGTGTCCCAATAAGTTAATGTATTGAATGTTGTCTAGGGCAACTGCAGGAGCTGAAAAAACTAACTTTCCAACTCTGATTGGCAGAGATGAATATGCACAAATGCCTCGGTGTTGTTCAGAATGGCGGTGCTATATTCTTGAGTGTATTCAAGTTCAGGGTGAACCTGATCTTCTTAGTAAGTCAGGATGAAACAACAATGGTGGGTAATTTAATATATCAAATAACCGTGTCTCAGACCTTTTTAAATTACCACAGTCACTTTGGATATGGTTACTTCAAACTTTAGTGGAGGGCTAACAACTCTTTAAGGGGAACAATGCATTGAGAATTTAGGCAGTCTCAGGAACTTCTTCTTGAATTTGAGTAGACTAAGAATGCTCGAGATGGGTCAGATCAACAGGGCAAGGTATTAATCAGTATCACTGGCTGTATCAATTAATCTGGGGCTCCCGTTATCCTACCTGAGGTATGTGCCTCAAGGAACCTAAGCATCATCTATTTTTTTGGCGTTCCTGAGGTCTGGAATGATGAGCTCAATGGTTAAACCTAAACCATAAAGACCTGTGTCATCAAGACCCCTTCAGAGCTTTTATTAATCTTATTCTCAATTCATGCAAGATGAGCAATCAGAAATGCTTCGCTTTTTTGTATTTTAGGTAGATCAGCTTTATAGGTACCTGAACATAAATTAACCTCCCTTTTCCTTGATCAGCAAGGGCAGGGTACTTCTTGAAGCACATATCCTTAATATGGCTGTTCTTACAGTAGTTGCATCTTGGTTTCTCCTCCTTATTGGGTTTTGCTTCCTCCGCGGTATATACTCTAGGTTTAATGGAGGCCTTTTGGGAAATTTTTTAGCTTGTGTATATCAAACACATTAGTATGGCATTTTTAATGCTCAAAACAGAATTGAAGCTTCATTTGATGGACGTGATGTTCATGGCTAAGTTAAAGTATTCTGTAAACCAGCAACGACTGTGGCTAAGGCATCATCCAAAGTAAGCATTTTTAAGTTTAACCTGTGTTAAGCCTTGATATAAAAGCAATTTGCAAATTCGTCCAGAATTTGATTTTGGCATAATTCAATTTTCTTATAGCCTGTTTCTTCATACTCATACTTTGCTTGGACCCAAAAACTTTGATGAGCTATTCCTTCACTTCTCTCCATATATGCAGGTCATCTATATGAGGCAACTTAACCTTATGAGACATATGTCATAAACAAGATAAAAGATGATTAAACCTTTTGATGATAAGTTGCACGTTCCATCGCAGCTTCACAAATGTAAAGGAAAAATAAGATACTCCTTTAGTCATGTGTAAACTCGTCCTTGAACCTAGGCTTAAAGAATGTGGCCTCCAATACTGTAATAGCGTGTACTCTAAGAGCTTCAGATTTAGTAATTGTACTACATGTGTCACTCTGTTTAGCTTAATATGCAAATTGACTTTTTCGATCCTGTAGAGGGTTGAGATGAAGCTCCATTTTCTCCAGGGTATTCCTTGACATAACTGCCAGCAGAATAATTCTTCTTTGAGAATGGCTTTATTATCCTCCAAGTTCTTAACATGGATGTCCAGATTATGCTTTGTTGGTGAGAGGATGGTCAGTGAGCTCTGATAGCTTTTTCTCATCCTCTAATACTCCAATGCGCCGGTACAAATCCTACTTCATCCGTTTGCATTCAGTGCACTGAAGAGTATTGTCATTATTGAACTTTAGCTCTTAAATTATTGTGTTCCAACGTCGCTCAGTTTTGCTGAGGCAACGGTAGATACAATTAGTGTCTTCATGATTAGGAATTTTGCCTCTCATGTCGCTCTCCAATTTGTTAAGCCACTTGGTAATGGAAAGATTTGACACTTGAGTCACATGGGATTCCAGATTCTGTTTGACATGGGCCACTCGAAAAAAAAACATTTTCAGTTACTTAAGAGGTCATAGAAGTTCAATGGCCTCAACTCATCAATTATTTTTAGGGCTTGCTCTAGCCAGGCCTCAAGGAGGGTGCTCTCTTCTTCCCCTGATGACGGCTAGTAGAGTTTGGGCTGCCATTTCACTATAGCTTTGATATCTTTTACTTGGAGCTTTTCAGAAAAGGCGTCAACTAATCTTTTTGGTATTTTAGTTTGACTCTGAGATATATTTTCTCAGAGAAGCTTCATGGCTTCCTCCACATACTTGCTAACACCAGAATCAATATTCCACATTTGATTGAGGGCTGAATGATGTAAATAATGGTTTGCTTTGATTAAAAGTGCTTGCTCACTATACTTTGTAATGCCAAATTATATACATGTTCCTATGGCCATTAATAAAGGCCCCAAGGGTATTGACATGATGGTGGAGTTCCTCATTAAGGACTCTTAGTAAATGCACGTTATGGTAGATCGCAGGGTGTACCAATTACAGAATATAAAAAAACGGATTTGCACTTGAAAATAGCACTATGGGAGAGCACTGGATTCATATATTTTTATGAAAAGTTCTGTCCACGACAGATGCTCTTTCAAAGCTAGCTCTTTCTCCTGGTTTAATGACTCCGCTAAGTAGGTCAATAACTCCATTATTAAATATTCATGTTAGACAATGAGAATAAGGAATCCCAGTAGGTTTTTTAAGCTTCTTCAAATGTGCCCAAAGGGCGGACTTCTCATTTGGTCATCTTCTTCAACGTTCCCATTGTGCACCCAGCGGGTGACACTATCAATCTAGTTTCTTCCATGGTAAAACAACTAAGTTCAGGTATCATTTAGCATTGGATGTGCCCCTATAGAGAGACCAGCCTATTGGACTTTTATTTTTGAGCTTTATGGTGCTGTGGCAAAATACCCTACAGTCAATTTTTGTAGATTCTTTGACGCATGGCAAGTATTTTAGTTATTTGAAATGGTACTAAGTCACCACTTTTGTCCTGTCAGCTAGAGTATCTGTCCTATGGTAAGTATGGAGTTTATATTGTAGTCAAGTACCAAAATGAGAGTTAAAATTATCGATGTAACATTAATATAGTATTAAAGAGGAGTTTTATATGTCATATTTAACATTATAAACCCCACAAAAAAGGATTAATAAAAATAATAGAGAGGAAATCTAGGAAGAGAGGCTCTTGGTCTGTCAATGCATTCTGGATGATATAATGCCTTTGCAGCATATTTTTGATAGGTAAAAATAATCGTTGAATGTACCAAGGCAGATGCAATTTGGTACTACTTAGGTTGATTGTTTTAGATTTAATTGATTCTTACGCTTTTTCTGGAGCATCTTAAACTATTGCCTTGAGTGCCGCCTTGAGTATCAGTCGCCTGACTTTCTAATGGTCCTTCATTTTTGTTTAGGCAGGATTTAGTCTTAGGGTTTCTTAGGCTTTTATGGTCTAACGATTTTTCTCATGCCAATTTAAGCTGTACAAACTATTGGATTCTCAGTGTGATTAATTAAGGTAACTTAATTAATTACCTTCTCAGATGTAGGCGTCAGATCTGTCATTATAGTCATATGGTCAATATTTTCCTATCATATCCAATATCCTGATATCTGATATTAATACAAAAATGATCCCACTGACCTCTTTTATGAAGAATCTTTTAATTTCTCCCCTGTGTTGCACCGTATAAATATTATTAGTGTATAATTTGTGCTTCCGAGGCTTCCATGTTCAGGAGGATGTTAATCTACCTTCCAAATTTGAGACCAAACTCCCACCAATTTTAAATGTTCAACTTATGAAACAAGGAAGTCATCCTCACTCTTATTTTCGTAGATATGCAGGAGCATTCTGAATTTTCTAAATAGTTATTAAAATCTACTGGCATTACATTACGATCTATAAGCTGCTTTACCATGGCACCTGGCCACCTAACCCTTGTGGGGAGTGGATATTGACTTAAAAGTACCTGAGGGTATGCATGGTAAGTTCTTCCGCCCCTTTGTCAATCCAAACAGGATTTTATTGCCACCTCTAGTGCTGTTTATATTTACCCAGGTAAATTAAGGTGTCTTTGAAAAACACCTACTCTTACCAAATTTATTTAAAGTGGCATCAATTTGTTTTCTTTGTTATATGTTTTCTGTAGCTTATGTAACAAATAGCAACAATGGTCAATTATCATGAGATATTTTATGATCCCAGCTTTTCAATAATCCAATCTATCCCCCAATCAATTTTTTGCTCTCCGGTTTTCTCAAGTGGGGGGAGTTGTTGCAATTGGTCTTATCAACCATTTATTTCTATCTTTACTTATAGATTTAGTTATTTTCTTTTTCATAATAGACAAAAGGTTCCATCCCTTAGGCTTTGACATCAATTTTAAACCATAAATTTTAAAACACTATGGATTATCTTGCCCCCCCACTCCCACGTTTTTACATAGTTATTAATCAAGGAGATTAAGTCACTATTGCTTATCTCGTCCTGGCCCTCTGCATATGATATCTACTATGAGTTCAAATCCCTTCCCGCCCTTCTGGCAACATACCCTATTTCACTTAGTACCTTTGAGTTACCATGGACCCACAACCATGAAAACTCTGACCCATTTTAATTATTATCTCCCTCCCCTAAGCTGGTGCAAAGCAATCATTAGGTACTTTTATTCTCAAAAGCTAGGCCAGTGGTTCTTTAATTAACAATTATATGTGCACTATTCAATATTTCTGACTATAGTTCATTTTATAATGATAAAAGTCTCGTTTTTAAGGAGATCTATTCTTTACTTTGGCTGGTTAACGCCAATAATAGACCATTCATACACTATTTTTTACTATTTAAATTAAGTTTGCTGTTTTCAAAAAGTCACTTTTTTATTAATATATCTACCAATTTGTGCAGTTGTAAATCACCTCCTAAGCGCCAGTTACAACATCATTTGCTCACTACAGAGGCCGCTTTTGTTACCCTATCTTATAAAAAACTTAAGATGTCATACTCTGATGACGATTGGTAGGGCGACCTCCATATATTCTTTATGATAAATGGAATATGGCTAGGCTCAGACAAGTTCTAAAATCATTGTCTAGTTGCTTTTGATTTATTCAAAAATGATCAGATAGACCTAACAATCTTGAAAGGATACCCCTTTAACCCTCATGTCTTGACAGCCTTGATCTCCTAACTGAAGGAGCAGTTCTCACCATTATCAGCCTATATTAGAAGATGAAGACTTCATATCCTGGTCCATTCACAAGAACAGGAACAAATAAATAAATTTCTTCCAGGTTGAGTCCACCCAGAAACAGGAACAGGTTAACCAACAACATAAGGTAAAACGGCACCTTTTTTATTATAGTGACTAACCTCCACCAAGATGTTAATATTGCCACTTGTACATGTAGACATAATCATGGCAGGACTATTCCTAATATTTTAATTTGATAACAATATGGAGCCAGTTATGGACAACTTGCTTACCAATTTGACTACCATACCTTTACCGTCAGCTGTTCCTAGCGCTGCTACTACAGCCCTGCAACAGGGCCAAGGTTTCTGCCAAACCCATCTCTCATTCTACAAATGTTTATTTTTCTGGGGATTTGTCCTAATTTAACATGGAGCCAGGGTTGCTGAAATCGTCCTCAGGTTAATACTGCCAAGCTTCCAAATTCAAAAAGTGTGTATGTATTTACACGTTCATGAATTTATTCAAAATAAACATGGGAAAAATAATGACCAGGAAAACTGAACACGTTAATGAACTTTTTAGATCCTATCAGTCAAGAGCTGGTAATGCCAAAGCTTTGTTAAGCTGGCTTATTTATGGTAATGCTAAAGAAGGTACCATTGATGGGTTTGGTGGGGCGGAGCTGATGATGGGAAAAAATTCCGCCTTCTTTTCCGCTTACTTTAAACCAGGTGAAGAATATTAGCCTTTACCAACCGTTACTATTTTAAAGCCCAGATGTTTTATAGGGCTAGGTTCTGAGTCACTATAAGGCTCAGACGCTTTCCACCACGCCTTCAAGCCTTACAAGTACTTGTAATGGGCTATATTGCAGGTTTTGAAATTCAAAAACCACTTTTCTTGAAATAGTGAATCACCTACAATGCTACGCTCTCACTTTTAATGTTCCTATTACCAAACAAATGATGGTCAAAGAGGCTACTTTAGCATAACAACCCTAAGAAAGAACGTGGTATCCATTATTTGACTGCAATCCCAGACACTGATTTGAAAAAAATCTTGATGGAGTAGAAAAAGAATAACTTTATTTCTGTTAAAAATTAAAAATTCATTTCAAGAATGAAATGATAATGAACGACTCTTGCTGGTAATAACTTGATTTAATTATAGAAATTGTCAATAAGCCTCTGAAACCACAATTGACTAGCGACCTATATACTACCTGAGCCAATCAAATACTCTTGACATTCATATGCTTACTAGTTTAAATAATTATGCTCAGTGTACTTACATTGATATCATTTAAACAATGTCAAAGTTTGTGCATTTGTAGACAGTGTGGCACCAAATAAAATAGTTTCCTCGTCACTAATGAATAAGCTTGGTTTTACAACCAATATTGCCCTTTGCAAAGTTTATAGAACCTTAAGCCTAACGCCACTACCTCATTAGGAGCTTATAACTTCTTACTGCTGCAAAATTCATACTATACTGTTGTCTGATCGGTCTGAAGTCTTATCCCATGATAACTATGAGATACTATTTTTACCTTTTTTATGAGAAATTACAGGCTAAAAATAACTTTCTAAACAATAATCTGTATATTGTGACAGAACTTCCCGCTTTATACAACTTAGAAAAAAATCAGGATAAGCCTCATCATTCATTAATGGTACCTGTTGATTAAGAATAGCCTAGTTTACCTGCAATACAAAAAGGGATGCCGCTGTAAAAAGCTATTGCCAAACCAAATTACTAAATCCTCTGGAAAATCAATGCAAGTGAAGAGGAGCCTGACTATTGCACCATATTCACCAATCCATAGTATGTATACTTATTTATCACTTCCTTAGGGGTTATATGGTAAAATTCAGCCCCAAATTTTCCAATCAAAAATGGATCTCACTACTGCACTAGTACTATTCACCCAAAAATTAGAGGATTAAGGTGTTATAAACTAACCAATTGGCATATTGTTATTGGAGCGTTTAATGAAATTGAGCCTGGCCTGCAAGTTGTGGCGCGTGAACACCCACAAAGCAACTCATAATGCTGGGGGCAAAGCCATCCAAATGATCTTGTAACAGGCAGGGAGAGTAGTGATCAGGGGATGACGAGTGACGACCAATAAACCACCATTCCTATCTATAGCCAACTGAGGCCGCCATGGTGGCAACAGTTTATGATTCAGTTAGCTCTTTGGATACCACAGGAGGTCCTGAATGAGCTGAGGCGCCATGGGTTGAGAGCATATGGTGAGATCACGGAACCTCATTCATTGGTGGAAATGATCTTTAATAGCAAAGGTACATCTTGACGCCAGATGGCGTCTAAAAATGGGGACATCCCTCAAAAGGCCATTACTTGATGACCCTATTTAAGGAAAGAAGGCAGCAACATCGTGATAATGGCCACTAAGGCCCAGACATTGCAAGTCCAAGAATATGGTATTTGGTAGCGGCAGCAGCAGAATGTGGTAAAAGTTACATGATTGGAAAATTGGATTAAAAATGATTTTGTTAATATCATAAATTTTAGAAAATTGACCACTAACCGTATCTGTTATAAAATGGTTGTCTTAAGTACTAGAGAGCTAAGAAAATAAATGGGGCTGCATGAATCTAGTATTGTGATCCTTAAGAATTCTTGAGGAATGAGATTTTGCACCTAACTCAACACCAAATCAAACTTCGTCTGGCCAGCAGAGTCTTGCTCAAATTTCGACACTAAATTTTTATTCCCACTGCAACACGCTTGATGGATCAGTGACGCTCTGTTTAGTGGGTGACTCGTTGCACCCATGTGCAGGCCACATAGGGGAGAACCCATTGGGTATCAAATGGATTTGCAACCATCAAACCCATTAGAGTTGTACTTCCTCTTCCAGTGGGAGGGAGGCACCCTTTCAGGCTTTTGAATCTAATTGTACCACACCTGGCTCAATCTCCGCGCCCCTTGATCCATTTACTTTCTTACTGCCTCAGCAGAACTGAAATTATTTTCCAGAGATAGATGCCAAACACTAGCCTTCTGGCGGCGTCCTTTTGCCACTTCCACCTCCACGCACATCTCCCTTCTCCGCTGCAGCATCTCTTGTGTGGTAAAAAAGGAAATGAGGCATCTTTTAGGGTGTACACTATCACCCACCTCTCATCCGCCACATGGGCCAAATCGCATTGGGTTATGAGGGGGACAGCCACCTTCTTTGCCCCCTTTTGGTGTTGAATAAGAATTCTGTGCAGGTGAGTCACAGGGGTTCCTCCACTGGACTAACATTATCCTTCATTCTTTGAACAAGGGTAGCATTTCCACCGGAAACTTTGGTGATTGTGACGTTCTTATGGGCTTTCAGAAACTTGATAGCCAAGAGCGTGGTGGCTTTGAGGGGAACAGAAAGCATTGGGGTTCAAAGCGTGAAAGGCTCTACCACTTCACCACAATTGACAGTCCTGGGCACCAATCCGACTATTCTCATATGGTAAGAGCCCCAACCAAGAAATGAGATATTTTACCAAACAGCGAGATTTTCAGGAAGCCAAGATTGCTTTGACCTCAGCCACCTCCAATCCCTCAACCACAATAGGATCAGGTTTCGCCAGGATCTTCCCCTTAAATGGGGACAACTGTAATACGTGAAAAATGGTGTGTTGTTTCCAATGGGTCAAGAGCGTTAACCAAAGCCCCTCAATGCCCAAATCTGCCTCCATTACATGGGAACTGGAGCATTTTCTTGCGATTTTGGGAGGGCATCTGTATCTGCAGGTGGCATATGTCCAACATGATGGAGGACGCCACCGCAATTTCATGGGCTGAAAGTCATTTTTAGTATGCGAACCATCTGTAATCATTGATGACCTTATTCAGATGCTCCCAAAGTAAGGACTGGGAGCTCCAAATGTTCTTCGCATGCTTTTATACAACCAGAACCTTTGGTCAGAAACACCGCCCAACAGAAAATGAGGTGTTGTACCCTAGCGTGGCCTCATATGGCGAGAAACCAATAGATGCATGAGTACCATTATTATATGACAATTGAGCCAGAGGAAGATCATTTGCTCAGGTGTCCTGTTTGGCTGGAGTGTAACAGTAACGGTACTTCTTGAAACTTGGTTAACCCACTCAACTTGACCGTCCAACTGTGGATGGTATGTGGTTGAGCAACGCGGCATAATTTTCAAGGTTTTCAGAAGTTCGTTCTGAGGTAGTGCTGTAAACTGTTAACCTCAGTTTCTTTTTAATCTCCTGTGGCAAACTGAACATTGAAGGCACATGCTAACACAAAGAGCCAGGACATCCCTTCAGAGGTGTGGCGGGTAAACAAGGGATGAATAGTGCAAACTTTGTAAAGCAGTCCTTAACCATCATATTAGTGGTAAATCCATTTGAGCTGGGAAACTCAACAATGACATTCATTGGCACTAATTTCCGCAGGCCCTCAGCCTTCTGCAAGGGACGAAGTAGACCATTTTACATGACTTATCTGACTTAGGTCACATTCATGTCACGAATTTCATGATCCACGCCAGAATATAATTGGAAATTACCGGCCAGTTATACATATAATCAATTAGATCTAGGCATTTCTTATTCCCTGGATGCCTCACCATAGGGGGCCATGGTGCGCTTGAATAACTTCGTTGTGGAGGTGGGCGGCACCCACAGTCTCAACTAAAGGTTAAATGATACCCTCTGCCAAGGAATAGCGGGAACGCTTATTTGTCAGAAGTGCCAGTTGGTCCAACAGCTCCAAACCCTCCAAGAAAGTCATTTAGCCCGCAAATACCCAAGAGACCAGAGGCACATCCAGGGCCCAATCCGCCAAAATTTTTGAAAAGCAACGGCAAAGATCTGGGTCAGCAGAACTACTGTAAACAACTCCTGATAATACACACCGCCGAAATTAACGCATGGTTTTGACTCAAAAAATTGAGAATAAGATTCAAAGCCCTTTCACCAACGCATATATAAAGAAAACTACAGAGGTCGTGATATATACATGCCTGATAATGCGGCAACTTCTTATGCTTTCAAAAATACATAAGAGCTTGATGATCCATCTGCATGGTCATCTTATGCCAAGCGCCCTGCAGAAAGTACCGCCAGTGGGTAAGAGACTACACCTTGGCGGCCAGCTCCTCATCATAAATGGCCCAGAACTGTTCAGAAACAGCAAACTAATGCAAAGGAAAAACATCAGGTCCCAAACCAGTGTGCACCTGCAACAATACCACCCCACAGCAGCAGATGAGGCATCACATGCAATATACAGTTTAGTGGGGTCACATGTTTAAATATGGGAGGCGACAAAGACACCTCTTTGATGGCGTCAAACGGTCAATGGAATTCCTCCATCCAGCGGAACTGCACATCTTTTCTTGTCAGGGGGTGCAGCGGTGCAGCCAGATGCGAGAGGGTGGGAGAAAATTTCTTCAAAAAGATGGTGGCGCCCAATAATCTCCGCAACTTCTTCTAGTTCATAGTTTTGGGCACTCAAGTTTTTCCTTGAGCTTGCTAGGGGGATGGCGTAACCATCTTTTAGGGATAGGTTACCCCTAAAAAATAACCTTTTACCAGAAGAACATATTTGTATGGCGTTTATGTAAAGAGCACCTTGTGCAACGCAGTCAACACAGCCTCCAGTCCTTCTCACGCTGCTTGGGAGTGAGTGGATTAAATAGGATATCATTGATGTACAACACCGTGCAAGTGAACTTGAGGTCACCAAGCACATTTTCAATCATCCACTGGAACTAGGACGAAGCGTTCTTCAGGATGAAGGGCATCACGCTTGCCTGGTATATGTCCCTTCTGTTTCAAATTGCTGTATGCCAACAAGGTATTCTGTCACAGATCTGGATAAATGCATTCATGAGATTTAGCTTTAAAAATCTGGATTTTGCAATCGCCTGGATGATCATCTGCTTGGGGGTGAGAGGGTAGGGATTGTAAATGTGATATTATACAAATTCCATTTTAGATGCATGGGCACAACGTACCATCAGCCTTCTGAGTGAAAATAATATTTGATGCAATAGAGACGTTTTCTTAGACACCCACTACTTCTTAATCATTTTATACAGCCATAATTTCAACGCCTTATCCTCCTGCGACATGTATAGATACAAAAGACAGTTGATGTTGATCTCAGCTACCATCAAACAGAAATCCAAATCAATTTTGGAGTGCAGCAGAAGGCAATTAGTCTTTTAAAAATCAAAAATGCTCTGATATGCCACTAACGCTGGGGGGAAAACCAGTGGGAGTCCCTCCAGAGAGAGGAGCGACGTGATGGAATTATGTTTTATTCTGTCACATGTGTATCAATAAAGATAAAATCCATACACAACTGGGTATTTGCAATGGGCAGAATAACCAATTCTAGTAAAAATTACCTTCTGCTGACGCCACTAGCCCACCCCCAGAATAACTGGGAAGAGAAAATCTGGCACTGCAGCAACCCCTCACAGAAACAGAACTGGTGTACTGAAAAAGGCACGGGCCGCCATATCTTGTACAAAGCCAATGGTGTGGAAGACGCACCCAGCACAGATGCCCCTACTTCCAAGTCCGAGTTGTTGGAATCAAGGCAGGTGTATGCTTGAAGGTGATTTTTAACCTGAATTTCATAAATTTTAAATGCAGGAGAGATGTTACTCATCAACTGCGGGAATATAATTATAAGGAGATTTTATATTAATTAGATTTGTATAAAAAACCTTTAGTAAAACTAAAAATATAGGTTTTATAATTATTTTATCAGGGCAGCTATGCAATAGAAAGAGAACTCTATTAATATGTTGAGGCTTAGTATTTAAATATATTGAGGCCTAAAGTAAGTGAGGCGCGAATTTTGGATTAAGCTAGAATAGCAGAAATAAGTAGTATTGGGTTTTGACCTATCAGAGCTCTCAAACTCGCCTCACTTGAATGGAATTTCTGATGGAGGTTTGATGGCAGGTAGAAAAAACTGTAAGGTAAGGATTTAAATATTTGGCCCAATCATTGGGTAGGAAATTATTTGCACTTCTCAGGACCACCTACAAGCCTTTTTAGGGGGTGATCTCCGCCTAGGTGTTTGGAGTAAACTGTAAGTGGCCTGGGGAGGAACCTTGGTCTGAATCCTCTGATTCCGCCTCATCGTCAGTGCAATCTGTCTACTGAAACTTGAGCAATTTTGCTGAGGAGTGTTAATAAAAGAACTACCCCAATTTGAGGGGTTCCACCGAGAATTGGCAAAGTCTTTTAGCTGATATTATTGTTATTTACATCTAAAACGCTCTTCTCACAATATTGGAATTATATTTGTCTGACATTACCCCCTTCAAGAGTGTTAGGGATGAGTAAAGGCGTAAGAACTGGCCATGGACCCAATTGACAATGACTCTATAAGCAAGGGATTTAATATAGTACTCATCCCCTCACTTATACATGACTACAAAGAGTCCTTCCCAGATAGACCTAAGATTCTCAATCGTAGGAGTGATGTGATTGTGGTAATACAGCACCAAGTCTAACTTGGAAGGAAGGGTAGAGGGTCCAGAGCTTATTAGCTGCTTGGCCTTCTTTAGTGAAAGTCCTTGTCAAGTTAGTCATAGCATCTGCTTATAATTGGATGATGTGCTGAGCTAACTTTTCCATGACTTGCTCAGGGTCAGTTTTGTCATAGAAGATATCTTGAGTTAATATAGCTGGTACCCCCAGGTTCTCATCCATACAGAACACAAAAATGAGGCAACTTGAGGATGCGATGGTAACTAATACAGTAGGCCATGAGGCATTGGGTAAGTAGAGATCCCAGTGGAGAGGGTCTTAATTGGCCTTTTTACGGAATTTAGAGACCAGATTCTCATTAACTCTTTCTTCTACCCCAATTGTGGATGGGTTGTAGGGGGCTGAGAAGACTTGTTTTGTTCCCATGGAGGTGGAAAGGAGATTTACCACTCGTGAGGTAAAACTTTTACCATTATCACAAAGGAGAACCTGGGGGCAACCAAGCCGTGTGAAGATATATTGATGTAAGAAGGTAGCAGTAGCTTTTATAGTCTTAGTGGGGAGAGCTACAGCTTTAAATTATTTGGTGAAATAATCAATTCCAACCAAGATATAACAATAAACCCCAGTTTTCTAAGGGAGAGGACCTAGCACATCCAAACTTATGGTGAGGGTTTGTTTGGGCATCGTAGGTTGGTATTGATAACGGGTCTTGAAGCTGGATTGTTTTTTTAAAGGCCAGACAGGCATCCTGACTTCAAATATGGTCTTCTTGATGCCCTCCCAGTAGTACCGCTATTTAACCCACTCATAGGTTTTCAGACTGCGCCAAGCCCATAATAGTTTAAGACTCCAGGATCACAGGTACTCGCTCTGATCGCCATAAGTAAGCCAACCAGTTTACTCCGACTTTCTTATATAGCTTCCCACTCTCCACGTTGGTGTTGTGGGAGTGCCAAGCTAGAATCTTCTGTACTGGTTCGTATTGATCAGCTCAGCGTCAGGAGTCATGAGGATATCATGTAACTTCTCCGCTTTACTATTGTCTAAGTGAAGGAATGACAGCCAGGTCAACCCATTGACATTCATGAAACACGGCCCATCTCAGCGCTCAATGTTCATATCATAGAACTAGAGCACAAAGCCAAGCGTGCCAACCGCCTAGTAGATTTTTTATATTCTGCAACCACTTCAATGATGAATGTTCAGTAATAATTTTGTTTGAGTCCCATATAGGAATGGAATGTAGTGCTTTACAGCGATCAGGTCTTCCAGGCTTTCCTTCTTAGAGACGCTGTAGTCGCGATCAGCTTTTGAAAGCCTTTTACTAAAATAAGACACGTGATGATAAACCCCATGCTCATCTAATTGAGCCAAGATAGCTCCAACAGCATAGTCAGAGGCATCCAAGAAAAACATGCAGGGCTTGCCATAGTCAAGGTGGCATAGTATTGGCCTTTTTTGCAATAGCTCCTTTAGGGTCTCAAATGCGGCCTTTTATTCAGCACCCTAATGGAAAGGGGTGTTCTTTGTCAGGAGGAGGACAAGGGGCTCGCTAAGCTGGGCAAAATTAGGGATAGATTATTGGTAATTAACCATCATGCAAAAGAATACCTAAATGTCTTAATAAGTTTTGGGCGCTAGCATCTTATATACTGCTTTGACCTTATATTGTAGAGTTTGAGTACCATAATGTGAGATGGTGTGTGTAACAGTCAAGGCGTTGCCTGACCATCACATTGACCTAGTCTTCCCTAAGGCGATGGTTGAGGCCAAGGGAGAGGGGCTTGACAGCTACAATTTTCATAAATGGCAATCTGTTGAATCAGATGCCTCAAAATTGAAGCAAATTACAAATTGTGAGGCTGACAAGGAAGGAAAGCCTCGAAAATGGCACTCTGCCCAAGCAGATGCCACCAAATTGAATATTTCCAAATGCGGCGATGAGGGATCAGACCCTCAGACACAAATTTCCAGCCAACCAGTTATGGCTGAGTTCGATTCCCTAAAGTTTATTGACAAGGATGAAAATCCTTGTAAATGGTGCTCTAGCCAACCAAATGCTGCCAAATCAAATATTACTAAATGTGGTGACAAGGGAGCAGGCCGCACTCAGATTTTACAGCCAATCAGGTGCAGCCAAATTAAATATTACTAAATGTGGTGACAAGGGAGCAGGCCGGACTCAAATTTACAGCCAATCAGGTGCAGCCAAACCTGATGTCCTCAAAGGTATTTGAAAGGATGAAAATCCTTACAAATGGCGCTCTGTCCAACCAGATGCTGCCAAGCGAAATATTACCAAAAAGGGCAATGATAATAACCCTCAAGAATGGCGCTCTGGCAAATCAGATGCCATCAAACCCCAGTTGGCAATATTGAGTAATACAGACAAAGAGAATGGCCTAGGCTTTGAGAACAAATCAAAGCTGAAAATAGAATGCGGAAAAGTTTCTGCAACCCTGAGGGTACCTGGTCCTAGTTCTGGAGCGGGCCTCAGCAATGGAATTGAGGTTCTAGATCCTCAAGTTATGCCTGTCATTGAGAAGATGCCCGCAGACTCCGCAGAGAACAAAACCTGCTCTTCTCCCTAAGCTCAGTATAAATCTGACCTGGAAAAGCTGTGTAAAGCAGTTTCATCTTCTAGTATATTTAAATTACCTAATAAATTTGAAAAAAAATTTATGAAATCACAAATCAGTTTATTAAGACCTTGAGGGGTACCACACATGGTCAACAGCTCATACTTTATCAAGGCAATTCAGTCCTTATATGCTCTCTCAGGGGGTCAAACCCTCTTGCTGAGCGCCAGCATAGTCCTGACTGTGGCTCAAACTTTCATAGTAAAGTGGTTCCCACATGTCGGATTAGGGACATTTCCACAGCTGGACTATCCTGCCTGTGGGCACTTACCTGGACACTCTTGCCTAACTGCTTTGTGACAGTGTTCAGAGACCCTGTCTGTCACATTATACAAAACTATCCTGTGTATGACAAGGAGCTCTTAGCGATTGTGTCAGCTTTGGAGGAATGGCAGCATCACTTACTTTACGCCAGACACCCTTTCATCATTAGAACGAACCACCTCGACCTTGAATTTTATAAGAGTCCAAAGCGCATGAACCAGCACCAGGCCAGGTGGCACCTAGAGCTGGCGTCTTATGAAATCAGTATTGTGTACAAGCCTGGGGAGAGCAATGTCATCCCAGATCTCCTAAGCAGGGACCTAAAAAAGTCTTTCCTGAGGGAGGAGCTGGATGCATACAACACAGCAACTATGTTGCCCTCAAATGTGTTCGCCATCATCCAGAATGCCACCCAGGAACTGAAGGAAAAGCTCTGGGCCGCCCATCGAAGCTCAAAATATGGGGCCACACTGTGGAAGGTTCTGGAGGAGGGGGTGGAGAATGAGCAACATAGGAATTTCTGCAAAAGGAAAGGCCTTATCCTCCACAAAGGGCGCCCATGGTTGCTTAACTGCGAGCTCCAGGAGGAGGCGATAAGCACTTTTCATGACCAGCCCTTGGCGGACAACCTGGGAATGAGAAAACAATAGAGCTCCTGGCCCGGAGTTACTCCTGGCTGGGGGATGCCAAACTCCGTGAGGGAGTATATACAAAAATGTATAACATGCGCCCAGTCCAAGCATGCTAGGCAGAAGCCTTTGGGAAAACTCAAACCCCTCCAGATTGTGGAAATGCCATGGTCCTCACTGAGTGTGGATTTCATAACAGGGTTTCCAAAATCAAAGGGGTATGACGCTGTGATGGTTGTAGTAGCCAGAATGACCAAGTACGCGGAATTCTTTCCGTGTAACTACAATATCACAGCAAAGGGCACGGTGGATATCTTTGTTAATGAGGTGTTTTCCCGCCATGGCCTACTGGAGGAGATAGTATCAGATAGAGGCCCACAATTAATCGCCTGCCTCTGGCAACACCTACTCAAAAATCTTCAGATTAAACCGTGCAGATCCTCAGCTTACACCCTCATCCGGACAGCCAGAAGGAACAAATCAATCAAGTCCTTGAGCAGTATCTACGATGCTACATGACCACACAACAGGAACGTTGGAATGACTGGCTAAGACTATCCCAATTTGCTTATGATAACTTAGCACATGAATCAACGGGAATGTTGCCCTTTAGGTGAACTACAGGTTCCACCCAAAGATGGTGGAAACCCACCCCAGAGGTCCAAACCCAGTGGCGAATGACTTGGCATCAGAAATGAAGGAAAACCTGAAAATCCTATGTGCAAATTTGATCAAAGCAATAGAGGTGCAGAAGAAGAAGGCTGACACTCACCAATCTGAGGCCCTGGTGCTAAAGGAAGGAGACCTAGTGATGATCAACGCGAAAACTATTCAGTTACTGCAAGCTGCAGGAAAATTTGGACCAGTCGCCCTGGGCCCATTCAAAGTCCTCCACGAGGTAAATGAAGTGGTGTATAAACTGGTGTTTCCCAAGGGATCTCGTGCATATCCGGTAGTACATGTCTTGCAACTGAAGAAATTCAAAGGCCCCCTTCCAAAGAAACTGGAGCCAGTCCACTCGGGAAACCCAGGAGAGGCGGAGTATGAGGTGGAGGAAATCCTAGAGGTGAAAATCTCTCAGAAAAATGCTAATACCTAGTTAAATGAATAGGCTACCCAGTGAGGAGTCCACCTGACAGACTGCCAATGACTGCAGCAACTGCCTACAGAAGGTGGAGGAGTTCTGGAATTGAAGGAGGCTCTCATCTGGGGGGGTGATGTAATGGTCAAGGCGTTGCCTGACCATCACATTGACCTAGTCTTCCCTAGGGCGATGGTTGAGGCCAAGGGAGAGGGGCTCAACGGCTACAATTTTTGTAAATGGCAATTTGCTGAATCAGATGCCTCAGAATTGAAGCAAATTACAAATCGTGAGGCTGACAAGAAATAAAAGCCTCAAAATGGTGCTCTGGCCAACCAGATACTGCCAAATCAAATATTCCAAAATATGGTGATGAGGGATTGGACCCTCAGACACAAATTTTCAGCCAACCTGTTATGGCTGAGTTCGATGCCCTAAAGTGTATTGACAAGTATGAAAATCCTTGTAAATGGTGCTCTGGCCAACCAGATGCTGCTAAATCAAATATTACTAAATGCGGCAATGAGGGAGCAGGCCAGAATCAAATTTCCAGACAATCAGGTGCAGCCAAACCCAAAGTCCTCAAAGGTATTGACAAGGATGAAAATCCTTACAAACAGAGCTCTGTCCAACCAGATGCCGCCAAATGAAATATTACCAAAAATGGCACTGAGGATAACCCTTGAGAATGGCGCTCTGGCCAATCGGATGCTGTCAAACCCCAATTGGAAATATTGAGGTTTATGGATGAAGAGAACGGCCTGGGCTTTGAGAACAAATTGAAGCCAAAAATAAATCTAGAAAAGTTTCTGTAACACCAAGGGTACCCGGTCCTAGTTCTGGAGCAGCCCTCAACAACAGAATTGAGGGTCTAGATCAATGAGTTATGCCTGTCATTGAGAAGACGCCTGCAGACTCCGCGGAGAACAAGATCTGCTCTTCTCCCAAAGCTCAGTATAAATCTGACCTGGAAAAACTGTGTAAAGCAGTTTCGTCTTCTAGTATATTTAAATAAGCTTAATAAATTTGAAAATAAATTTTTGAAATTGCAAATCAGTTTATTAAGACCTTGAGGGGTACCGCACATGGACAACAGCTCATACTTTATCAATGCAATTCAGTCCTTATATGCTCTCACTGGGGGTCAAACCCTCTTGCTGAGCGCCAGCATAGTCCTGACTGTGGCTCAAACTTTCATAGTAAAGTAGTTCCCTCATGTCGGATTAGGGACATTTCCACAGCAGGATTATCCTGACTGTGGGCACTTACCTGGACACTCTTGCCTAACTGCTTTGTGGCAGTGTTCAGAGACCCTGTCCGTCACAGCGTGCCTGAGGAAATTTCAGCTTTTTCTTTAAGAAAGTACACTTGAAGGGCATTAGTTTGTTATTAGATGCCCGCAAGCATTGAAACAATTTCTTTAGGTGTGTGATATGTTCTTTGAATGTATGGATGAGATGGTATTGTCATTGAGATATAAAATCACACATTTCATCTTAAAACCTAAAAATTGTGATCCATGGGCCGCTGAAAAGTAGCAGGCACATTAACAACCCCTGAGGTAGCCGAGTGGGTTGGAACAAAAGCTCACTGAAGATGAGGGCACACTTCTTCTGATCCTGTGGAGAAAGGTCCATCTGTCAGTACCCGCTAGTTAAGTCCATGGCGAAGAAGAATTTAAATCCAGAGAGTTGGTCCAGAGCGTCATCAATGCAGATGATAGGATATTTATCCTTCTTTGCAAGGTTGTTTAATTTGCGGTAGTCCATCACTAACTGATGACCTCCATTTTTTCTTCTTTATCAGTAAAGAGGGGCGACCAAGGGCTTTGTGGGGGCACCAGCAACCCAGCGCCCAGCAGCTGTTTGAGCTCCGTTCGCTTATGTAACTCCTCAACTTTGGATTTGTGTTAGGGTTTTAAGCGAATAGAGTGAGCCTCTCTAATATCAATAGTATGAGTTCAACCCTTCATATGCCCATAGTCGGTGTCATATATGGAGAAAATGTCGTTATAGCCTTGATCATGGTGCGGACTTTGCTAAATTCAGCTGTGGTTAATTCGTCAGAGATTAGAACAGTAAGCAGAGTACATAAGGATTGATCAGCTGGTAAGCCCATATCCGCCATAAATCCAATACAGTGAATTTGTTTGATGTCCTTGGTAAAGACCAGCTCGACTCTTCCAATCACCTGGTGCTTTTTTGACCATGTCCTTCTTTGGTAAAATTCCTCAGCAGGAGATAAATAGGTCGTTTATAAGCTGGGTATGGCACGCCTGGCAATACTTGGGGCTCTATAGTACTAACTTTGTCAATGCTGATTAGGTGCAATTTTTAGTTGTGGGGAATTTGTAAGCTAATTAGAGTGTCAACTACCTAGTGTTCATCCGCCTTAATTACTACCTCTTTGGATACATTGAAGGAAATACCCTATAGGGCGTCCACTAAGTGAGGCGACGTTTTTTATTTCATCCCGCCGTTGTATAGTGTAGTGATAAGGCGGAGGGGGTACTCAACTGTGCAAGCGTAGTCTTTTTATTAAGCTCATCATTAGTCAGGATGAAAGGAACACTGTACTTAGGCAGGGAGATATAACCCTGCTTTAAGGTAATGATCCCTTCATACTCGAGCATATGATGTACCAATGAGTATATCAAAGCTATTGTCCTCCAAGGCCACCGCTGGGTTGACATGATAAGCTTTATCAAAACGAATGGGTAGTGAAGAGTACAACTGATGGCGCGGGTGTGATTGGGCCTGCAGTTCCAAAATCTTAATTGTAGTCGAGGTCAGACCAGCTTAATTTTCTAATGAGTTTGGTTGACACAACATTCACCAGGTACCCAGTGTCAAGGATATCCCTAACCCACACTCCATTGACAATGACCTCCACTTTGTTTAAGGTTCCACCCAGTTATGAGAAAGAGCGAAAACCTCCTTTAGACAAGAATAGAGGCAATTCTTTTGGAAGTCTCAGGTATCTATCTTGAATAGACTGCAGGTTATGAACATACTGGGTGGATCAAATTAGTATGTCAATTATGCTAGCCAGCGTCATTGGCATTGTAAATGACCTCAAAACCCCTCAGCACTTGATAAAAATAAGTTCTGCGTGGTATCCTAGCCACATTACACTTTCTCAGGGTTCAGCCTGTCGTCTACCTCCACATCACCTAAGGCTCTTAGCTTAAAATGACCAACATCTTCACAATCCCTTCAGAATCATCATTGAAGGGGTTATTGGTGCATGTCAGGGTGCCAACTTTCTGGGAAGTAAGTTCAGGGCTTTCTTTGCTGCAGGAGTGGCCCTGGGAGTGCTCATATATCCTATTAGCTACTGGAGGAGACACTGAAATTGGCAAAACTCTACATTTGTTCTTTCAAGTTGTAGGTCTGGGCTGCCTCATGGCCATAGGTTTGGACTAGGGGTGGCCAGAGGAGTGGCTGAGGGGAGTAGAGATAGCGCCTTTGCAGGACGTGACAATTGTGGCACTTTAGAAGGCCGCCCTGACGAAGGAGGGGAGCAAGGCAAAGTGATAGGTAACTTCACCGGCTTAACTTAGGGAACTGAAGATGGAAAGCAGCACTGCCCATCACTGTTAATATCCTCTGCCTATCCACACGTGGAGGAGGAGCATTAGTTGCTGCAGCTCCATAGGAGAAGATTCGCAAAGGAGAAAGCCATAGAAGAGGCAGGAGGAGTTGGAATGGATTCTCTTTTCAGAGCTCATGGCTTAGCATCACATTCATAGAAGTCGGCCACCGCTAGAAAATCACTCTTGATATCCCATATGTGTTGAAATGGGCGCTTTACATAAGATATATGCATCGCCAAGGAGGGGTGGGACTGCAAGCCATCCAGGATGCACCAATAGAATCATCTAGAGGTAGAATTTTGACAAACAACAGAGGTTTGCTTCACTATAGATTTGCTCAACAAAAGAGTTGATCAACTCTCCCACTTGTAGACTAAGGCACATAAAGGACTGTTTTTGACTTTGTAAACTCTGTGTGAGGACAAATATCTTAATAAGCGCTTTCTTGACCTCCGCCCAGGTGCTGGGGTTGACCACGTTGGGAACCATTATCTCTCAAGCCATATGACTCAAGCAGTGGAGGATGTACCTGAGTTTTTCTAGTCAGTCACTTATTCCATTATTGATTCATAAACAAACAGGAATGAGGCAATACTGCCCATACTATGTGTAAACTTGACTCAAAGAGGGGGTTTATGAATTATAGGTGAGGCCCATGAGGGCCTTGAGAGAGTTCTGCTCAAGCCTTTTAGGGCGAGACAAAGCACTGGATAATATTGCTCTAAGAAGCTAGCCTTGGTTGTGATGTAGCGGGGAGGTTATGAGGGTCACTTTCTCCACTAACCTCCATTTTAATAAGTTTATTGTGGTGCTGATACCCCAAAGTCACATGTTCAACCCCTGTAGTGAGCACCAATTGTTGGAATCAGGATAGGTGGTATTCTTACAGTTGATTTTGAGCCCTGAATTTCAAAAATTATGCTTGAAGGAGAAGTCTACTCTTTAATTGTGTGAATGAAATCGTCAGATTATTTTATATTACACAGATTTAAAAAAATCTACTAAAAACTAAGAAGTTAGGTTTTTATAAATAATTTTATTAAATACAGCTTGGGGTAAAAAGCTAACTCTCTCAATATGTTGAGGATATAATTTAAACAAATTGAGGCTTAATGTAAGTGAAGCGCAAATTTTGTATTAGGCTGTAAATAATTGAATTAGGAAATATTGGGATTTGACCTATTGGAGCTCTCAAACTCAAATCAGTTGAATGGAATAGCTAATGGTAATCAATGGCAGTTAGGACAAATTCAAGTGGTAGGGATTAAATATTTGACCCTATCATTGGTCAGGAGATTATTTTCAACTTGCGGGACCCCCTTTATGACATTTGCCCTCCTGACTACAAGATAAGAATGTAGTGGGTCCAAATTGGCCACAAAGGGGAAATGTCAGACATTTACTAGTCCGTGATAATGATATCAACTTATATATAATGAGGAGATTTGCTTTTCTTTCCCGTTACTATCCCTAAAAGTAACACAATTATCCACAAATTTTCCAAATCTGACAATCAACCAGAAAAATGTTCAGATTCGTATGCACCAACACCAGCTGGGCAAAAGTGGCCAGCGCAAAAGGCCCTAAACCCACCCAACCCATTGGAGAAAGGTGCCCCAGTAGCACATTGGGACAACCTCCCCCAAAAAAGGGTGAGCATAGTGCTGCACCCGGAGTTTTACAATTTTTACAAAAAATGGGCGTTTTCACAAAAATCAAACATTACCAACCCTTGACCTCCCTCGAGCAAAGCCTTAGAATTATGGTCAGCAATACCTCCCTCAAATAATGAGAGAAAATAGGGAAGGCCTTCTCTGTGATTTTCCCAAACACCGTCTTGGTAAATTTTAAAAATTTACATAGAGGATGAGTGGATGTCAGGTTCATGACCGCGGAGGAAGCAGTGGACGCAGCAAAAACCAAATTTTCCATAAAAATTAACAACGAATATCACATTATCCAAATGGTGCACACACAATGGAATGAGGCAAATGACATGTTCATGGTATTTGACTGACTCCCAAGCACCATGCACTGAGATATCCTCGAGGATACATCGATGAATCCCCCCTTGGGTTGGGACCATCTAGTACTAAAAAAAAGAGATATCCTCGAGGACGAGCTCCACATGGGCCTAGAAAGTTATGGCAAAATTAAACAATTTGAATTTGAAAAATACCACTCTTGCCCCACCTATGCACAGGGAAGGCAATAGCCATTATTGAATCTGACCAGGACGTGGTAGAAATTATCACCCTCATTCCATGC